>MU185060.1:64390-123674 GCA_016904865.1 Pissodes strobi
ACAGAAGCCCAAATTTTACATTCATGTTCTTTACAATTTTCTGTGGATTTTTGGAATTAAAGCACTAAAGAGTTTTGGGATTGCTGTGAAAATAGTGGATTACTGTGGTTAGGTTGGGAGTTAGGAAGATATCCAGTACTAAGTGTTCAACCTGTAAAAAAGATGTAACCCCAGATGCAAAATTTGTTGCATGTGATAGCTGTAGGGCTACTAGGCATCTTTTCAAGGAGTGCAGTCAACTCTCAGCTTCTGAACTTAGAGCTGTTGTTCTACAAAAACAAGTCATGATGTATTTCTGTGACGATTGTAGAGATGCATTCAAAGGAGTTCCTGTTATGCTCAGACACATCAACCAGATGCATGAGGAAATAAGCCTACTTAGGAAGGACATAAGCGCCCTCCAGAAAGATAGGCAAACCCTTACAGAACTTCAATCTAAAGTGGACTTAATTTCCCAATCTACCCAGTCTCTTCAAAAGAAATAACGATCAGGTTTGGAGAGCAATGTCAACTCTTCATGTATCCCTGAAAATGTGGACAACCTGTGGTCTGAGTTCCAGGACCGTCAGAATAGGGCCAAAAATGTTATGGTGTTCAATCTTCCAGAGAAGAATGATGATGTCACTGATACAAAATCCTTACTCAAGATTATTACTAACAAACCACCTACAGTTGTAAATTTTTCCAGAGTTGGAAACAGGAATGCTAAAGGTGCTCGCGCCTTAAGACTTACTTTTGATTCCTCTAGTGATGTACAGTATTTAAGACTCCGAAGGAGACTTAAAGGCCATAATGTGTACATACATTTCGACCTAACCACCAAGCAGCAACAAATTGAAAAACAAGTGTGGGCTGAACTTAAAGAGCGGAAATCTAAAGGTGAGACCTCTTTAAAAGTTACATATTGTGGGGGTGTCCCCAAAATTGTATCAGCTCAGGAAAACTAAGACGGAACGGACAAGATTCTCACAAAAACCTTCTAAATATATATTATCAAACAAAGTTTTCTACTCTTTTATGCAATGTGGCCATTAACGACTATGATGTGATTATGCTGCTAGTTTCATCTTAGTACAGACATCTCGGATGGCCAACTTGCTCTGGATAACTACAGAATCTTCAGAAAAGATCGTTCTATTGAAACTAGTGCAAAAAAAACCATGGGAGGCTCACTAATTGCGGTGCATAAAAAACTGCCAGCTCGTTTAATCCCACTGGATGCTGTTCTGGAGCAAGTGTATGTTTCAGTTGGAGATCACAGGGCTGAATGCATTCTTGGGTGTGTCTATCTTCCCCCCAATTCTCCTACTCAGGATTATGTATGTGCTGGTGAATGTATCGACCACATACGAGATATGTATCCTGATACAGATATGTACATTGCTGGGGATTTTAACCTTCCAAAGGCTGAATGGAGGATGCTGGATCCTTGGCTACTCCCTGCACTGATGAATATGTTACTCCTCAAGCTGTCCAGTCCATTGCAGCTATGTCGGACCTCTGTGCATTTAATGAACTTTTTCGGTCAAACCATATTCCTAATGCCAATAATAGAATTCTTGATTTAGTTCTAGCTTTTAAATTTGTTAAAGTAACAGCATGTGATCCTCTTGTTAGAATTGACAACCACCATCCACCTCTTAATTTCTCAATTTTATTATCTAAATCATCACATAATTCTGTTAGCCCCCAAGCTAATACTTTTTATTTTGATTTTGAATCGGCCAATTTCTCACTTATAAATGACTATCTGGGAACTATTCAGTGGAAGGCCCTTTTCTGTGATAGGGAGATGCAAGACATGGTGAACATTTTTTATGACATTGTTTATGGTGTCATAAATTAACTGGTACCTATCAAGAAGGTTTCTAGTAGAAAATTTCCTATATGGTTTAGTCAGGGTCTGATTAATCTTACATTTCAAAAAAAATTGGCTCATAAAAAATGCAAATTAAATAATACAGCAGCTAATTATGAGGTTTTTATAAGTATGAGGTCCCAATGTAAGACACTTTCTAGATACTGTTACAATTCATATGTTTATAACATTGAACATTCTTTGAATGATAGCCCGAATCAGTTTTGGAATTTTATCAATTCCAGGCGTGGTTCATCTTCTATTCCTTCTAAACTTCATTTGGATGATGATGAGTCTGAAATGGGCCCTGGGGTGGCTGATCTGTTTTCTAGGTATTTTAGCTCTGTATACTCTGTGAATCAGTCTGTTTTCCCCGAAGAACCATCTCTAAACAATCTACATGTCTGTGATTATTCAATTACTACATCGGATGTCCACTCTGAGCTAGCTGCACTGAATATTTCAAAGGGGCCTGGCCCAGATGGTATACATCCCGTATTTTTGAAGAATTGTGTTTTTATCCTGGCATTTCCTATTCAAATTATATTTAACAAATCCCTAGATAAGGGTTACTTTCCCGACTTATGGAAAACCAGTTTTATTATTCCTATCCATAAATCAGGCGATAATTCCGATGTTAGAAATTACAGACCTATCAGTATTATTAATGTAATTCCCAAAATATTTGAAAAACTTGTTACTAAGTATTTTAGTTCTGTATTTTCCCCTTTAATAATCAATGAGCAGTTTGGCTTTTGTCGAGGTCGTAATACTGAAATAAATCTACTAAACTATTCTTCTACTATTGTTGAGGTCTTGGAGCTGGGTTTGGAAGTTCATGCTATATATACAGACTTTAGCAAAGCTTTCGACAAAGTGCCACATAATATTCTACTCAGTAAACTTAAAACCCTTGGTGTTTCCGGTGCACTACTTAATTGGGTGCAGAGTTATTTAACCAATCGTACACAGCTGGTAAAGGTTAATAACTTTCTGTCACATTAGATTACCGTAACTTCAGGAGTCCGTCAGGGATCTCACATTGGGCCTTTGTTGTTTATTATTTTCCTTAATAATGTTCGCATGTGCTTTGGAAAGAGTCAATTTTTGCTTTTTGCAGACGATCTAAAACTATTTAAGGTTATATCTAATCTGAAGGACAGTCTGGGCCTTCAACATGATTTGGATAAATTTGTAGAGTGGTGGCATGGAATTGAATGCAAACAAGTGCATGATGATATTTTCCAAAAAACGTAATAAAACATCTTATGACTATGCCATTTCGGGCAACACTCTTTTGCAGTCTGAGTCCATCTCAGACCTTGGGATTACTCTTGATTATGAACTCTCCTATACTGACCACATCACATCCATTGTTAATAGAGCTTTGCGGATGCTGGGTTTTGTTAAGAGAAATACTGCAGATTTTCATAACATGCATGCTCTTAAAATCCTTTATTGCAGTCTGGTTAGAAGTTCCCTAGAGTATGCTTCTTCTGTCTGGAATCCCCATTACGATGTTCATATTTCAAGAATTGAGAGAGTGCAGAGAAGGTTCTTGCAATACATAAACTTTAAATTCTTTAATAATGAATTAGATTATGAAGGCTTGCACCAAAGATTGAATTTGATGCCACTATCAACTAGAAGAGCACTGAGAGATGTTCATCTTCTCATTCTCATCATTTATTTGCACACCGCTTACTTACATTATAAATAATTGTTTTTTGTTGGGAACTTTTCCAGATTCATTAAAGGTTGTAAAACCTAGTGCAAAACTGGTGCCAATCCAGAAGAAGGGTGATCGGTATGATCCAGGCAACTATAGGCCAGTGTCTCTCTTATCTTCAGTGTCGAAAGTATTTGAGAGAGCTAGACTCTTGCAATTATTCGTCACTCGATGCAACATTCTGAAGAGTAGCTAATTTGGGTTTTTACCTGGAAAATCCACGGATATGGCCATTTTTCGGGCCCTGACAGAGATTATTGGAAAGCTTGACAGATAGGAAGTGGTGACGGGTCTTTATTTCGACCTCTCAAAGGCTTTCGACGCCATTGATCATAGACTACTCTTTAGTAAATTAGAAATGTATGGAGTGATCCTCAACCTGTTTAAATAATACTTAGAAAACAGATCCCAGTCAGTTAATGTAAGGCTTAATGGACGAAAGTCCACTATTGTATGTAGGAGAGTCCTCTAGGGCTCAATACTAGGCCCTCTGTTATTTTTGCTGTATGTGAACGATCTACCTGACTCTGTGGGGGATGCTATGATCTGCCAGTATGCTGACGATACGTCAGTCGTGCTGGCTCGGCCGACGCTCTCTGGCTTGTCGGTGGACTGTTCCCGTACGGTGCTTGACATGGCTAACTGGTGTGAAAGCAACCATCTTCGCTTGAATGCCACGAAGACGAGTCTAATACTATTTAACAAAAACAAACCTCTCACTGAATCGCTCCATGTCCACTACCAACATAAATCTATTCCCAACCTTAATTCTGTTAAATTTCTGGGGGTGCACATGGACTCCGTCATTAGCTGGGAGAAGCACATTTTCATTCTCCAGTCAAAACTGAGCAGTGCATGCGCTGTGATTAGGAGACTTAGAGATATTGTATCTTTGCAGAGCTTACAAGTTTTTATTTTGCATATGTGCAGTCCCAGATTAATTATGGCATTGCTTTTTGAGGATCTTCTAGGTTTTCACAAAACATATTCATAGCACAAAGAAGAATTAATTATCAGATGCGTGCTGTGCGAGATGATCTAAGGACTCCTTTTCATGCTTCTACCTTTTATGAGAGGGGACCATACTATAAGGCCATGAAGGCATACCTAAATTTAACACCTGTTAACTCATTTTTATTTCAGTCTTGCCTAAAGTGTAGTAGTAACTATTATTAGTAGTAACTGTTATTTAAAGATGGAGCCTTTTTGAAAATCAATAATTGAAAAAGTAGTGTTTGGGAGTTTTACAATTTATGTTGGGATAAGAAGTAAAATGTAAAATATGTGATATGCAAATGTCACGCGGTGGTATTCGAACGAAAGCAACAACCACACCCTTACTTATTAATAATTTGAGATGAAATCACGGAGAGGATCAAATTTAAGAGGAACTTAAAACATACTTGGATATGTCATTAATAAATCGAAATGAAAATTCATTAATATGGTGAAATGACAGCGCTTTCTGAACTAGCTAGAAAATTCCTCTCTGCTCCAGCTAGTAGTGTTTAAAGCCAAAGGCTATTTCCCGAGCACTATTTATGAAGAAACCAGAATCAGGCTACTACCCAGAAATGCCGATATAGGTTATTCTTTTCTTACATCATAATTTACAGAAACTAAATTTTGATTAATAGACTTTTATTGTTTTTCCACCTGTATTATTAAGTACGTTCATTCTTTTATTACTTTTCCTTTTTTGTACACAAATAGGTTTAAGTTGTTGTTGAAATGTTATATTCATTGTTTCTTAATGACCCGAATAAGTAATAAATATACATTTCCAAATATTATTCTTTTAATGGATAAAATACGTTTCGACCGAAGCACCGAATCTTCGGCTTAAGAGATGGACGAATATCCGGTATTCGGCCAAATCTCCGCTTCGGGTTTGTTTGAAAACTTCCCACCTTTAATATCTTTTTTGCAGTTAAAAATATGAAAAATTAGAAAGACACGTCAATTTTATTTGTAAGGGGGACACTTTAAATGAATATTTTTAGCCTTCTGATTGCAACCCCCTAGGAGGGGTAGATGTCACTCTTAGAATCTTAAATGGAAATGGGGGTCAAGTGGCACATCCTTTTAAAGGGCCCTTCCCAGCCTCCCCTCGCTACGCCCATGGGTGGCACCGTTTCAAACTTTATTTGGGGATTGGCAAAGTAACCTCGAAAAATTTACATCAAAAAGTAATCTAATAAAATTTCGATGGTACTACGAGTACCTAGTTAATTTGCGTTCATTCGATGTCTTATCACTGAAATTCCACAAAAATCCTTGCTATTCTATCAACAAATTCTAAAAATACGTTTTTTTAACAAAAAAAAAAACATGGTCCATGGTCAGCAAATTTAAAAGTTGTAGCCAAAACAGGAATATTATTGTTAATTCGCTTTTGCTTGTTGGGCTGTTCAGTGATAACTTTTATTAAGTGTATGAATGGTTTATTCTCTTCAAGAAAGAACTGAAATTATTTTCATTTATGGAGAGGTTGGAAAGTGTCCATGAAGGACGGCATTGGTTTTCAATGAAAGAAATCGAAATCGTGAAATGAGTCACAGGTATGTGCTGGATTTGGTGGCAAAGTTCTCCGAAACTGGTTCGATGAGTAATAGAAAAAAAAACCTAGGAGTGATGAATGAAGGAGCTCAAATTGAGGTTTCGGGATTAATTGCTGCAGAGCCCACCAACTCCTCCGGAGAGTAGCAGAACAGACAAGAATATCACACGAGACTGTAAGAAAAGCACTCAAAATGCATAAACTCCGTCCATACAAAATTCAGATACTTCAAGAAGTCCATGACGATGATTTTGACAGAAGAATAGAGTTTTGTGAATTCATGAGTCGTCAAGTCCACGCCATCCCTAATATTCTGCCGAATATCTATTTCAGCGATGAATGTTCATTTTTTATAAATGGAATATGTCGATATTGGAGTGACGGAAACCCGCATATTTTTCGAAAAGGACACACACAATATCCTCAAAAAGTTAATGTTTGGGCTGGTATTCTTGGAAATGCCATTATTGGTCCTTTATTTATTGAAGGAAACTAGATAGGTGATCTGTACCTTAATATGCATGAAGAGACTATTGATCCTCTTATCACCCATGAGCTAGAAACTCAAATTGCAGAGGTTAATTCAGTTTTACAGGAGGATTTATGGACAGTGCTCCACCTCATTATATATTCTTCCGGTCCGACAGTGGTTAGACGAGAGATTCTCGGATAGATGGATTGGCAGAAGGGGACCAATTGAATGGCCTCCAAGATCACCGGATTTAACACCCTTAGACTTCTTTCTTTGGGGACATTTTAAGTCCATTGTTTATAAAACACAACCTGCTGATATTGATGATCTTAAAAAGCGAGTTGTAGCAGAATGCCAGTCGGTGAAGTTTTCCGAAATGTTAGGAAGGAGTTCGAAAACAGACTTTATTATTGTTTAAAGGAAAATGGACAACATTTTGAACAGCTTATACGATCGTTCGTATGTAGATCCCATGTGTTTTATTGTAGACATTTATCTTCCGCAAATAAAAAGTTATGTTTGTCGAAGTAAAATAATCAATAAATAAGAAATCAATTGTTTAAACTAGATTTTCTTCCTGTTATTCAACCATTTTAATGGTGTAACATACTCTTCTAATCATTTGTACTCCAAGGAGATTCAATGTAATAATTTTTGTGTAAACGCTAACCTGAAAACCAAAATCTCAATGCATGCAAGTTTAATTGTTTCTGCAACCTTGAAACGCGATTATTCGGAAACCTCTGGACAAAAAGCAACAAAGTAGGATACCACTGAAACAAGAATTGAACGCCTTTTAAAACGATGTGCCACTTGACCCCCATTCCCATTCAAAATTCCAAAGGTGACATCTACCCCTCCTAGGGGGTTGAAACAAGAAGGCTAAATCTATTCATTTAAAGTGTCCCCCTTACGAATAAAATTGGCGTGTTTTTCCGATTTAAAACACAAAATGAATATACTATTTAAATTAACATTTTGTGCGTGTGTTGAAGCTGGTATGTAGCAGAGCAATTCAAGAACATATTCACATGTAAAAGCGGCAATTACAGTTGCTAACTTCTCTGTTCTTCAAAATATGTAGGTGTTTCTCCGATAAAACATATTATCAGTCATTGTGTGAGGTGTTTATGAAGTCCCTATGATTTTTTCCAAATTCCAAAACGAAAGTTTTCTTGAGCGCAAAATGGAGTATAAACTTTTCATTGGGTAAGTTTTTCTTATTTCCTTATCTGATAACTAGGTAAAGACATATTGTTAATTGTGTACTGCGTAACATAAATTTAACTTACTCCTCTACATGTTTAAATTAATCTTCAGGATCTGGTAAGAATTGGAGAAGCATTTCCAATATTAGAAAAACCATCAATTTGTGCTCATATTCGTGAAAGTTTCTGGACATTTTGGTGGAGGCCCATTAAAGCTACATTTAGGTACTAATACCTAGAGAGTGTTAATGTTATGTACTTATTTTATTGAGTGTTGCTTCCCAAAACCAAAATACTGGGTTTTCGATATACATATGCATAGGATAAAGTTTTTATAATTGTTGGGTCTTATTATAATTTAGAAATAATGCATATACTGACAAATCGAAGTAGGGTAGAGGCACCAGTAGTCGACCACTTTTGAAGAACTGAAACATTGTTTTCGCGGTTTTATGTACAGCTTTCTATCTAAATTTGTCAAAAGAGTTATCTATGTATTAGTGCTTATAATTGCTTGAAACAATGTAATTCTAGTAGTCGACCTATAGGGACATACAAGAATATTTTTTGGTAATCTGAATTTAGTCACAATTTACCAATAGTCGGTCATGAAAATCCTATATCCGGATACTAGAAACCCAGTTGTCGTCCGTCTCATAGATGGTAGCTTTTTAGAAGTATCTTATTTAAAGACAGCTGAGTAAATAAAAATCAAAAATAGAAATCGTAACAAAATATATTAAGAAAACCTAAGCAACATAAAAACATACATTTTCATAAAGTTTGAATAAAATGATCGTCAATCTCAATCATCAATATTTAGGTCAGTTGTAATCCACATGCTGTACAAATAAAAGTTTGTTATAAACATCTTCATACAGTTGCCCTTTAAAAGTGGCTACAATCATCACATCCAATATTTTTCAAGTCGTTATCTTCCGTGTCACTGATTATAATTCCTTATCACACAAGGAAGAGTGTATACGATTTTTATCCACTTGTTCTGTATTCATGCTATTTTCATCTTGCTGTTCAACGATTTGAGGATTAAAACCACCACTTTCCTCTTGTGATTTCTTTTTTCCCTTTTTAGTCCTTCTTTTTTCAATTTCTACCTGCCTGGCTTCTTTTCACACCTCGTCTTTTCGCTTTTGCACTTCTTCTTTTTCTTGATATCTTCGTTTTCTTGTTCAAGCCCAAGCCACAATTCTGATGAGATTGCACTTGGCCTTTTTTGACTTATATTCTCTTTGCTGCTTTTTGGCATTGGCTTAGGGTATAACAACACTTGCTCAAGTACGTTAGTATCGCAAGCAGGTGGTATGTTTACTACACTTGAAATGTTCACATTACTTGTAGATGCTCTGCTGGCAACATCTTTGTTTTTATTGTTAACATTCGCAAACTTTTGTGACAAATAATCGGTTTTAGTTTCTAGTTTTGCAAATGCAGAACTTTCATGAGTAGCCAACAATATGTTTTCAGAAATATTTTCGTTGATTTTATTATTGGGTTTGGGCACTGGTACAAGTTTTTCAGTCTCACCTCACCAGGAAATTCTTGTAATAAATTGTTAATCTCCTCTCTGTCTGTAATCAGTTTTTCAGTCTCTTCCTTATCTTTGATCAGCTCTTCGAGTTTTCTCAGGTAAACATTTTAATAACTCATCACTCTCTTCTTCATTTTCAAGCAGTTCCTTGATCTTCTCGGTTGGGCCAGTCTCTTCTTTGCCTTTATCAATTGTTCAGTCTTCGCAAGTAAAATTTCTAATAAGTTATCAGTGTTTTCTTTATCTTAAATCAGTTCTTCAGTCTTCTCAGTTAAAACTTCTAATAAGTTATCAGTATCTTCTTTATCTTTAATCAGTTCTTCAGTCTTGTCAGGTAAAAAGTCTAACAAGTTATCAATGTCTTTATCTTTAATCAGTTCTTCAGTCTTCTCAGGTAAAATTTGAAGGTATTCTTTACCTTTAATCAGTTCTTCAGTCTTCTCAGGTAAAATATCTAATAAGTTATCAGTGCCATTTTTTATCTTTAATCAGTTTTTCAGTCTTCGCAGGTAAAATTTCTAATAAGTTATCGGTATCGTCTTTATCTTTAATCAGTTCGTCAGTCTTCTTGTGTAAAATGTCTAATAATTGTTCAGTCTTTTCTTTGTGATTAATCAATCTTTCAATATTTTCAGGTAAAATGTTCAATGCCTTGGCAAATATGTAATTTTCTTGCATTATTGGAATAAGATATCCAGACTCGTCAATATCAAAAACTGTACCGTTAGAAAAGGGAGCAACAGGAGTATTGTCATCCAGGTCTCTCAAGTGGTGGTCCTGGAACGTTCGTTTCATGGTTATCTGATGAATCAGAATTGTTCAGCATGGACAATTCTTCTAAAATTAAATTTACATTGACACCACACATTTCTGGATATTTTTTATACAGCGCGGCAAGAAATGGCTAATGGAGATTAGACATTCTGGCGGCCGGAACTGTGATGGTTCCGCAACGCGTGTAAGTTCGAGAATGCTGCTGATATGTGAAATAGGGATTATTATTGATCTTGGTTCCGGTTGGCTGGATCGTTGTAGAAGTGGAAGGTGTCAACCTCTTCTCTGTTTCGAGTAAGTTGCTTGTGGTGATATTTTTGTCTTTTGTAATACCATAGTCCACTGATAATTGCAGCTAATACTGCTACTGCAGAAATCGTGGTGCTGCTAATTACTGTATTATTGAGTGAACTCCATCTGGTCTCTGTCAGTTCATGGTCGATTTCTACTTCTTCCTCCATGAGGGTGTCCAGGCTTCCAGAAGCAGTGATTACTGGTTCCTTATCTGAGCTTAAATGGATTTTAGCAGAGCGAGGTAATGTAGTTAGGTTGATCCTGGCAGGTTTAAACATAGTTTTACGTACTGATATAGTATCGCTTCTTTTTGGAGTTAATATGTTTTTGCCCGTTTTTACAAAACAGTTTTGGGAAATCTCAATAATTCCTGTATAGTTTAATGTGATTTCAACTCTTATTCCATCGCAGATAACTGCAACCCTTGCTTTTGATGGTGAGATAAATAACCAAGCATTGGGTAATATAAGTTGCTTCCAAATCAGGAATTGAGTGTCGCAGGTTGTGTTTTCTGTTCGTTGATATATTTCATCAATGCGGACTATTCTCGATGCTTCGCGTTGTTACTGGAGTACAAATATAGACATCGTGGTCTATCGTGATGCAGTCATGGAAATCTTGTTCGCTGATTTCAAAATAGAGTTGTCTGTTGTAGTTTACAGCCAGTTTGTTGTTAGGTACATCCAAAATCCAGTATGCCTTTGGCGTGATCTTTAGAGGAATGGGTGTTGCTTTTATGATTAGGAAGTCGTCCACGTCTGTTATAAGGAAGTACCCAAACACGTGGATATTTGTTTTGGTGTGTAGGTTTCTCGTCGTTATGAGTGGAAATGTCACAATTTGTAAGTTGACGGTAACTTTCTGGATACCTCGGCAATTGCTAGCTCAATCTCGACTGGTGATATCAGCTCCAACAGGTGGCTTCGGTGTTCAGTGATAGTGCACATCTAGCAATCGCTGATAACATTACAATATAATTGGATACCATTTGCTTAGAAAGTGGATATTTAATAGGTTTCTATCTACTGCTTGATATCAATGGCTCATTTCTCTTATTGCCTCGGTTGTCTCGCTATCTTTTCCTGGAATCGTCTGAGTTGGTTGTTGATTCTTGTTTCTGTGTTGTTAAACTTGGTTAGCGCGTGGAGCATGAACTTTGTTTGATGGCTGGATGCCTTAATTAGCTCTTTATGATTCTGTTCCAACTTGTCTATATCCAGGTAGACTTCATCGTTTACTCCGAAGAGGGAGGTGAGCAACTTCCTAACTAGACCTCGCTTCTGCCTCTTGGAGCATGGGCGTAGACAGGGAGGGGCCAGGGGGGGCCGCGGCCCCCTTTGGGAACTTAACCGACCCATGACTTTTGTGTAAAAATTGGGCGTGGCCCCCCAAAATTTGCCACTACTGCGGCCTTGTCTACGGCTCGCCCCCCCTGAGAAAAAATCCTGTCTACGCCCATGTCTTGGAGCTTTATGTCTTCCATTCCTTTGTCCACCCATTCGATTCGGCTTTGCTTTTCTCGTAGCTGGTAAATTAGCGAAGATCATTGTGTGTTTGCAGCTAATTCCTTGGTACTCCCACAAAGGGAGTCTAACTGGTGTATCGAATCGTTTATATTATTCGTATCGTTGCCTAGTTGATATTTATCAAACTTCACTTCTAGTCTGAACATTTGTCAGTGTATTTAGGCATGACCAACCTCTTCTATATACAACGCTGGAGGTGGGTAATGTACCTTATATTTCTGTGCCGTTGACTTTTGTAGTGTTAAAAGGAAAATGATTGCAATTGTTACAGTTCTCCATAGGTTGGTACTTCTGTATAGCGCCTTGCTTGCTCGAAGGACAAAAATGTCTAGGCAGCCCTTGATAGATTAATTTAATGTAAACTGTAGTAGGGCATTTTCTAGACATGCAAAATAATTAGCCTTTGAGGGGTTTCAAAGGGAGTAGTTGAGTCAAACAGCTCTGGGTTTGTAACTCATAAATCACAAGGTTCTTTTTACAAATTGAAACAATATCAGTAGCTTAATATGGCGGTCTTTTTTTGTATAAAATACTAAACTGAAGTATGACTCATTTACACTTTTTAAAAATATAACATTAAGTGCGATAAATGTACATTAGTTTATTAGTTAGCTAATGAACGATGTATTGAAGTGTTCTTGATAATATGGTGAATGCCTTTTTTAATTACTAGTTTGCAACTCGTATTTATTTTAATACGGCACAGTGGATGCAATAGGCAAATGGCTTATGAAAATTTTAATTTGTCCAGTTTAGTTTTTGCATTAGGTGTAAACGTTTTGATTCGGAAAATCGATAGGTATTAGCAGCGAAAATTTAGCTTGTGCGTAAGCTAGAATTACGAAATAAGAGAATGAAATAACGAGGATAATAAGGTTTGCGACACGAATTTAAACGGTGTTGATTAAAAGGCTCTTTTCCTCGAGAGAACTAGAGCGCCCAAGGCTAATTTTAGATATTCAGATACAATGCTAAGGAGAGGTAATGAAACCATTAGATCGAATTATCGTAATTTGCTGAATTGCCATCTGTGATAAAAACTAATTTTTTTTTATGCCAGTGGCAATTGGTACTTTATCGCAGAAGACAGGGACATTGGCATTAGCAAAGCTTATTAACCCTTAACCGGAGACGTGATAACTTTGAGTCATAATAGGTGACGTGTAGTCTGAGAGACTATTTAGTTCAAAACGGCAAAAATTAAAAAACAACATACAATTTTCCGGTAAATGTCTTATACCAAGTGAAAATAGACATTTTTTCCTTAGCAACTTAACGTACAATATTATTGTCACGGCTAGCAACCATCCGAATGTTTTTGTGCTACCCTATGGAACTGGCCTTGCCGCGTCTATATATGAGCGCCGGCTGAGCCGTGAAGATTCAGGAACGTTGGAATTATCTCGTATATCATATAGAGTGGCCTCGCTTCTTCCCGAGTATTCGTGATAGATTTGAGATTGTATATAACTAGTAGACCTAAAGCGTGTTGAATTAGTTAATCATTGAGTGTTGAATTGTAAAGAGCTACTAGTTGTAAAGTTATAAGAGTAGTTTAATGTGTTTAATTGTATACAGTGTTAGAGAGTAAAGACAGTATTAGTTTTAAAATAGTAAAGTTGTAAGAACACACTAAAAACGTAACATTTGGTTCAGAAGTTGGATTGTGAAGATACCAAGAAGATAAAAGGCAAATAGAGAAATTTGAAAAAGAAGTAGACAATATACAAGAAGAATTTAGAAACGTACAGAAAGAAGTGAAGAATCTTCAAGCAAGTTACCAGACTAAAAAATCAAGGACCCACCGAGAGGGTATTCGCCACAGGACAGAATATAAAACCTCCAACGTATGACGGTCAAATATCTTGGACAATGTACAGAAGACAATTTGAAGCCGCTGCTCTTGCCAATGGTTGGAATAACGAAGAAATGGCTACGTCACTAGTGGTAGCGCTTCGTGGATCTGCCCTGGAACTACTACAGACCATTCCCATCAGCCAACAAGGGAATGATATGATATGATATGACATACTTGTAGCTGTCCTGGAGAGACGATTTGGAGATCAACACAGAAGACAACTGTATCAGGCATAAGTAAAGTCCCGACATCAGAAGCCTGGTGAGTTTGAGGCACACGTTAGACGTCTCATTCAATTGGCCTATCCGGGAACAACAGAAGAATTGACAACAGCACTAGAAGATAGGCCACGTAACCGAAATACATCAAATCAGTGCTATATATATGTGGCAGGACTGGTCATTTCAAAAGAGACTGCCGAGTACAACTACGGTCTAGGTCTCCATCCAGAGACGCTAGGACCTCAAAGTCAAATCAGGAAAATTTCATTTACTCAACATTGCGGGGCGGGTGTTGGCTAAAGAAGATAAAGCCCCCAGGATCGTCTCCATAAAAAGTCTAGGAAACCCCGCCGACAGTCTAACTATTAAAGGAAAGATCAACGAAAAAGCCATTTATTTATCGTATGGCTTATACAGATCTCAAAACAAAAAAAAAGTAAAACATATATGTAAACATGTATACAATCATAAAAAAGTTGTATATAGAAAACGAATACAATCATAAACATTGGTCACAAACGTACATCTAAGTTATTTATATATTCTATTGTACTTTCACTCGCAAACAGGAAATCAGTCGGGCCGGATTTGGTTTAGTGTGCACCAAGTTTTTCGTGGTAGCTCAAAACCCACTGGCTTCTCCGTTATGCTTCGGTGATGTTGAAATCTTCAGCGTGAAGTAAACTAGCTTCCCTCAGAGGGGGGTGTCTAGATCGGAGTCTGTTTATTTGCAGATCATTCATATCAGAGTTGGCTGGGAGTTCGGAGTCATGCACTATTTTTCTATATTGCCTTAAAAGCGCATCTTGCCTTCGGAGGTCTGGAGGTGGTATATGACTCAAAACATGCAACCAATCAACTGGGGTAGATTTGATAGTGCCTGATATAAGGCGCATAGTAGTGTTAAGTTGACGATTCACCAGTTTGGTATGTGCACTATTGAGCACAATCGCCGAATATGCCAATCCCAAGGCTGAAGATCTCAAAGCAGTCGCCGAAGATCCCCATGTGGCACCACACAATTTCTGCAGGATATTATTTCTGGTGTTAACTTTTGCAGCAACGTTTGTCAGGTGCTTTTTATAGGAAAGTGTCCTATCCAGGGGGACTCCGAGGTATTTTGGGTTTTTATTATGTTTCAGCAACTTCTCTTCAAAAAAAAACCTCATTTCCTTGTTGGCCAATTTGTTATTTAAATGAAAACATGAACTTTCAGTTTTTACTGCGCTTGGTTGGAGTCTCCACTTACGGAAATATTGCCCCAAGGTGTTTAAATCTTCAGTAAGAATAATTTCTGCTACTTCGAGGTGTTTACTTTATTTAGCTATTGCCCAGTCATCTGCATATCTAAATCTCCTTGATACTGTTTCAGACATGTCGGCTATATACAGATTGAAGAGGAGTGTTGCCAATACCGATTCTTTGGGTAAACCGTTGTTCAGCTTCATTATTTTACTTTTTGAGTTACCCAAGATAACCATGAACGTTCTGTTACCGAGCATATCCTCAATTAGCTTAACTGTCTTTAGACAAGATATCTTCCGTGCACTCTTACAGATCAAACCATGCCTCCAAACTGTATCATAGGCTGCTATAAGATCAATCAATACAGCTGATGTTTCCAACCGTCTTTGAAATACGGCCTCAATGAAAGCTGTCAGGGATTCTTGAGCATATTCTGTTGTAAATAAGTCGCTCTAACAGCTTGTAAATTACACTCAGCAGCGAGATAGGTCGGTAGCTCTCTGGCTTATTGTTGAGTTTTCCAAGTTTTAGGATGCCTATGATTTTCACCTGCTTAAGTGTCGGGGGTATCTTGCCTTTATTTAAAATACCTATAGAAGCAAGCAAGCCAGTTTTGTGTATATTTGCCGCTGTGCAAAATGAATTCAGGATGAATTCCATCAATTCCAGGGGCTTTCCCTGCTTTAATTTGCTTACAAGCAGCTGCGATCTCCTCCACAGTGAACGGTCGTGAATAAGGTGTTTCCTCTGCACAATTAGACTTAAGAGTTCTAAGCTCACGTTCTCTCTCTATGTGATTCAACAGCATTTGGGTTAGTTTGGATTAGTGTAATGGGAATGTTTTCTCGAGAGATGCAGTTAGCACATCTCAGCTTCTTCAGTAAGGACCAGGCTTATCTGCTGGATTTAGAAAAATCGAGATGCTCAACGGTATTCATCCATTTTTCACGCCTAGCTGCATCAAGGCTGTGAAGAATTTCATCTGCTATTTCTGGATCGCCCGATTCTAAGTACTGTTGGTATAGTTCCTCGCTCGTCCTACTCCAACCCGGAATATACATCTTGCGATATCCCCTTGGCATGCACTTTTTGGCTGTAGCTGTGATTGCCCTAGTAAACCTTCCGTAGTTGTCGGATGTAGGTGAAATCCATCCTACGCATTTCCCAATCTGCTTTACCACAGTCCATCTAGGACGTGGAAATGAAGTTATTAGGGGAATACTTATTCCGATCTCAACAAGTATTGGACGGTGCTGGCTATGAGGAAAGTCATTAAGGACTTTGCGAGTGATTTGGAGTGGTCGTCCATTGTTGTCTGAAGAGACGAAGCATAGATCAGGGTTGTATTCGCGTTTCCAAGCCGCCGATTTAAAAGTATTACGATCTTTAGGGTCAAATATGAGGTGTAAGTTATTGTCCTCTGCCTATTGTACTAACATTTCGCCATTAGGGTCAGTTTCACGATACTTCCACAGCTCATGATGGCTATTAAAGTCACCCAGGTATACAGCAGGATGGGAAAAGAGCTGCGTAATGAGCTGTGGCCACATTACAGAGGGAGGTTTGTAGCCAACCTTGACAGTTATCTCATGTATGCTATTATTAATGGTTGCATTACAGAGCGAGACATTTTCAATATCGCTACAAGCATATATAGCAGCACTGTGCGTTTTGTGGTATGTTGCTCCGACCAGGTCATATCCAGGAATCTTCGCACGCGACTGGAGCTGACGCTCATTTTCTGTATGAGTTTCCTGTACTGCGACTATGTCAATTTGATTTTCTTTTAGAATTCTATGTAAATATTGGCACTTTGCTTGACTTATGCTTTCAATATTAATCTGGCAAATTTTGACCTTAGGGCCAAAATCTATTGTCATTTGGTCCTTAGAAGGACCTTGGTATTCATTTTGCCATTTTGATGTGTGTATTGACCAGGAGATCTTCGAGATTGTCTGGTCGCTAATAAGTGCTAGTTCATTTAGTTCACAAGCGCTATCCAGGATCCACCACGAGGAGGCGAACTAGCTTTACACCCCAACGAAAAAGCCATTACAATTACTGTTGACACTAGTGCGGCGGTATCTTTGGTAAGGTCCAACAGAGTAAATAGAGTAGAAGTCCTACCAATATCGAGAATGTAGTTTTACGTACGTTTACCGGTGAGACTGCCGAAGTACTTGGAAAAATGAATATTGAACTTCAACTGGATCGAATTACATTACACCATACAGTATTAGTAGCCGACATAGAAGACGAATTTATTTTGGGGATGGATCTCATCAGTCCACATGGATTCTCTTTTGACAACAAACTTAACCTTCTGGAGTTTGGCACCGAGGAGTTCATTCTTACCAAAAGAGACGATGGCACACCGACTAAAGTAGTGGCAACATGTATTGTCAGAATAAGCAGAAATACCGAGCAGATAATTTTTGGGAAATTGGAGAAGGATTTTGGAGGCTGCATCGGACTTATCCAACACCACGATTTGCCTTGCAAACGCCTTGTAGGCAAAGCACTATTCAAAACCGACGGTGAAATACCGATAAGGATAGCAAATATTTCATCCAATTCCATCAAAATGAATAAGGGAGATGTAATAGCCCCTTGTCTAGGGTCACAGACAAAGACCACAACTGCAACAAAGGCGGAGCATAATAACTGCGGTACGGCAGCGCGGGAGGAAGTGGCAACCCAGACCTCTAGGGATGATATAAGGTCAACCGGGCACCCTTTTTGCCCAGGAAATGCAAACTCCAAAGGCGGATGAGTCTCAGGACCAACGGCATAGGATCAGGAAAGCAGGGGGAAACCTCCTGATTATTATCCCAAGAGCACATCATGCAACGAGGAAGATTTGATGCCGAGCGAGCCGAGTAGCGATCGGCGCCAGTATGGATCCAGGCCAGCTGGTGTGAAATGGGCGACCGGGCATGTAGTGGTGAACGACCAGGCCCTGCACGGAAAATGGGCTACTGATCGATCTAGCACGGACCAACTCCGCAAAGGCAGAGCTATCGGAACATGGCATATGAGTGGACTACTTCATCCCGGGAAACTGCACATAATAGAAAGAGAACTGATGCGCCTTAATATAGATATTTGCGTTCTCTCAGCGACACACTGGAAGAGCTGCGGACACTTTGCCACTGATAGTCATATGATATTCATTGCAGGCGCGGAGAACACGGGCCGAAATGGTGTTGCCTTTCTGGTCAACAGGAAACTTTCCCAATACGTTGAAGCCTACAGATCAATCAACGAAGGAATAATGACCCTCACTCTAAATACCAAACCATACAAGTTACACCTGATCCAAGTATGCATGCCTACCACTGACGGAAACGACCAAGAGATAGAAGATTTTTATAACATCGTAGAAAATACTACGGCCACTCTCAAGCCTAAAGGTATCGTGATAGTACTGGGAGATTTTAACTCAAAGGTATTAAGAACAACACGGACGACCATCTACGAGACATAGTGGGTCGATATGGCCTGGGAGAACGAAACGAACGACGCAACAGATTAATACAATTTGCTACTGACAGCATGGTTCAATGTTCAAACACCACCAACGACGTTTGTACACGTGGACATCTCCCAATGGACAACATAAAAACCAAATCGACTATATCCTCGTCGACAAAAGATGGAGAACCTCCTTCCGCAACGTCAAAACAAAGCCAAGCGCTGAGTGGGGATCCGACCATAATTTACGCTGGACAAATTTTAAGATCAAATTGAGCAAACAAATATCTAAAACAAAGACCAAAAGAGTTAATGCTCCTGAACCAATAATCTTTCAAGAAGCCCTCAATAACAGTGGACCTCCCCAAGTGGAAGGAGGCTCGGATCAAATGTGGAGGAGTGCTAATAAATGGATTAAAGAACAGCATACCAAAAAGCTCAAATAAAGCAAAACATGAACATTGGATATCAGATAAAACACTGGCATTAATAGAAAAACGACGGGTTATTCGAACATCAGGGACAGACCCAGAAAAAGAACAGCTAATAAGAAACATGAATAATAAAATAACATCTAACTGCAGAAGAGACAGAAATGTAGGCAGTAGGCAGAATATGTATAGAACTAGAGAGACATGCAACAGAAAACCGCTCCACTGAGCTCTATGGTAAAGTAAAGTACCTGGCACGCGAGTTCAAACCCAGGACACAAATCATCAGGGACAACGAGGGCAATGTAATCACGGATGCACATCGCTAGTGTGTGGCGGACGTATTGCAAAGAGCTCTTCCAAGATGACCTGCAGTGCGACCCCGGAGACTTAAGCGAAGAAATCGAACCAACAATACTTAGGGACGAAGTGGAACAAGCAGTGAAAAAACTACGAAATCAAAAAGCACCAGGATGTGATGGAATTACCGGTGAAGTACTGAAAAACATGGGCGAATTGGGAATATCCATCATACACAGCATATGTCAGAAGCTCTGGACGACTGGGAGCTGGCCAGAACAATGGTGCCATTCCATTTTCTTGCCTCTATATAAGAAAGGTTCCCCTCTCGACTGTGGAAACTATCGTACGATTGCCCTAATTCCGCGTGCTAGCAAAATCATGCTCGGGATACTGAACGCGAGGCTGAAGAATTTCCTCCTCAGACAAATACCAGACGAACAGACTGGATTTGTTCCAGGGAAAAGAGCTCGCGAACAGATCTTGAACGTTCGTTCAATGTTAAAATGCTCATGTGTTTCGTAGATTACAGGAAGGCCTTTGACAAGGTAAAATGGTCGAAGCTATGGAACATTCTTGCCGAGATGGGAACACCGAAGCATCTGATACACCTAATAGAAGTACTATATAGGTCAAACACGGCGACGGTACGAGTCAATGATACTCCCTCTGACACCTTCTCGACTGCTGCTGGGTTGAGATAAGGCTGCATTTTATCTCCCTTTCTCTTCAATACATATAGTGAATACATTATTGGGGAGATTCTTAAAGAGTGGAAGGGTGGCATTACTGTTGGCGGCAGAAAAATTAGCAACGTACGATACGCGGATGATACTCTGATAATAGCAAAAGACGAGGATGAACTCATTAATATAATGCAGAGGCTGGATGAACATAGCAGACGGTACGGACCGGAAATCAATAATTCAAAGACTAAAGTAACGATTGATGACCGGGCTAACAACAACAGCCCTGTCATTACAATTGGCGCTGGTTATCAAGTGGTCAATCACTTTGAATATCTTGGGTCTGTTGTCATCAATACCGGAGTTTGCGAAACTGAAATCCGTAGGTGTATCGCCATGGCACGAAAATCAACAGCGAAACTCACTCGTATCTGGAAGGGCACCTCCATCACAATTAACACCAAACTCAGGCTTATACGAACTCTCATTTTCCCCATAGCGACTTATGCAGCAGAGACGTGGACAATGAAAATGGCAGACCGTCGCAGAGTTGACGCTCTAGAAGAATGCTCCGAATTCCATGGACAGCACACCGCACCAACGATCAATTCTGAGACAACTGCGAATCAAAACCAGACTATCCACTTATGTCAACCAGCAGTATTTAAAATACTTTGGACACATTGCCAGGAGATCAGGGGCAAGGGAGAAGCTGATGATAGAAGGAAAAGTAAATGGACGAAGACCAAGAGGACGTTCACCGTCGCGATGGGTAGACCAAATGAAATATCTGATAGGAGAGAGCCTGCAAGAAGCAATACACCACGCCCAAGATAGAGAATTCTGGAGACAAACGATTGATGGACTTACTACATGATGCCACCACACCCCTCCGAGGGGTTTACGGACGATGAACGAACGAATAGCCACTTGCGAGCCGGTGCAGTGGGTAACCAGTTGCGAAACGTGGTCAAAAGTAACTTCCTCAACATCACCTAAGGAAGTCCTAGAACATTTCCAGAAGTCATGGCATCATCTGTCTTCCGAAGAACTGAAGAAAGCTACGCAATTTATCAAACAGCAAAGCAAAGCCTTTGAAAGGGAAAATAGCAATACTGGAAAAACGAACATCATAAAACATAAAAGCGACACTGGGAGGGCTCATCCCATACGGCAGCATCCTCGGAGGTTACCGGTGAGGAAGCAGCAAGAGCTTACCACATTGGTGGATAAAATGCTTGATGATGTAATTATTGAAGAGTCAAGTCCATGGTCATCTCCTGTTGTCTTAGTCACCAGATTCTGCGTGGACTAGAGAAGGCTCAATGATGTCACCAAAAAGGACAGCGATCCACTTCGCAGAATTGACGGCGCGTTGACGACACTAGCAGGTTATCATTGGTTCTCAACACTCGATTTAAAGAGCGGCTACTGGCAAGTAGGCATTGCCGAGCAGGATAAGGAAAAGACTGCCTTCTCTACCGGAAGTGGTCTATATTAGTTTAAAGTTATGCCCTTCGGACTATGCTACTTTTGAGCGTCTTATGGAAGTTGTTCTATGAGGCCTCAGTTGGAAGACATGCCTGGTCTATCTTGATGATATAATGGTAATGGGGAAAACTTTTGAAGAGCACCTACAAAGCCTGCATGAAGTTTTTACTAGAATCAAGAATGCTCAGCTCTTACTGAACTTTTCACAAAAAGTTGAATCTCTCGGGCATGTCGTGTCATCAGAGGGAATCCAAACCTATCAACGAAAGATTACAGAAATCAAAGACTGGCCTCGTCCTCGCGACAAACACGAACTGCGGAGCTTCCTTGGATTATGTACTTATTATAGAAGATTTGTAGAAGGATTTGCAAATATAGCTGCACCTCTACATAAGCTCAATGAGGAACTATATTATAACTGGGATCATAACTGTGATTCTGCGTTCAGGAAATTAAAAGCGGCTCTATGTTCTAGTCCAATATTGGGATATCCGGAACAAAAGGGTAAATTCGTATTGGACACAGACGCAAGCAACACCGGCTTCGGAGCAGTTTTATCGCAAGTACAAGCAGGAGAAGAACAAGTTATTGAATAATACAGTCAAACACTTTCGAAACCTGATCGTAACTACTATGTAACCCGAAAAGAACTTTTGCCAATAGTACGGTCTGTTGAGCATTTCCATCAATATCTGTATGGAAAAGAATTTCTAATAAGGACTGATCATGCAGCACTTAAATGACTTTTGTATATGAAACAGCCTGAAGGACAGGTAGCCAGATGGCTTGAAAAGTTACAACAATATAACTTTAAGGTTAAGCACAGGGCAGGGAGATTGCACAATAATGCAGATGCTTTATCCAGAAAACCATGCGAGGATAATTGTAAGCATTGCCAAAGAATAGATCAACGAGAAAGAACTCCCATTAGGCAAATGAAATTTGAGGTTGATCAGTAGTGGACCACAGAGCAACTTAAAGAGGATCAGCTTGAGGATAGTGAAATAGCACTATTGGTAAAGGCTAAAGAAGAACATCAACCAAGACCAAGCTGGAGAGAAATGTCAACTAAAGGATTTGCCTTTAACACTCTGTGGGCTCAGTGGGACTCCCTGGTGGTGGAAAATGGACTGCTCAATCGAGCCTGGGAAAGCGCCGATGGAAAAGCAGTGAAGACACAGTTAGCAGTAATTGTATACAGTGTTAGAGAATAAAGACAGTATTAGTTGAAAATAGTGCAATATCATTCAGAATCCACGGAAAAACGTAACATTATAAAAACAAATACGATGATGTATTAATATTACAGAATAAAGAGGAAACAAATATGTTATAGGAAATCAATCAAAACATTTGGAAAAAGGAAAAATAGGGCTCTTTTCTAAAAGGACATGGTAGTAAGAAATGAACTTAACCAAAAAAAAGATAAAAAAACAAGTTTTTAACAAAATCGCATATGGCTAGAAATGTAGAAAAATTAAAACGGAAACGGTGACGCGTAGTCCGACAGACTATTCTCGATACCAAAACTGGAATAACTTAAGAAAGACTGACGCACCACTGCCCATATTTAGGCTACTTAGCGTGTGCCACTTGGGGGAGGACATTTAAATTCGCCATTAAGGAATGACTATTATTTTGGCACACACTATATTTTGTTCAATAAATTAGTCCCTTTACCAAAAAATACGTAAAACGTTCACATTCTCTCAAGAAAACAACACGAATGGGGCTTTTATTTAAAAATATTTATCAAAAAAAATCGTTATAATTCTAGCACAAACAACAAACATAACCTCTTAATAGTATAGCAATCAGTCAAGCCTTTGCTCATCGAAACTGAATCATTTTGAACGCAAAATACAACATTACAACATTAGTTTGACACTGTTGGGTTTTTCCGATGTTATACCTTTTCTTACTTGAAAGTCAACATTTCTAGTCAGTATGTCAAAAATGTGACCGGCTTAAATGTACTTTTATTTTCCAATCCAATATTTAAACTGATTACTCAAAATTAAAACTAAACCATGAAAATTAGTTCTTAATTAAGAAATTAAAATTGCTAATTAGGCAAAAGCGTTGAAACTGACAAGAACAAAGTATCATAATTAAAAACGTATTTAATATTTTTTCTTTCTTTTTAGAAGGGCTAACGCTAATTAATCAAAATTTTACTGTGGTGTCTAGAAAATGAATAAATCAAACAAAACAGAAGCGATATTACGCTGTTTTGCGTCGATAGTCTCGAGAATAATGTTTCGAGAAAATGAAGTGGATTATTACAGATGCTAAAAGCCCTATCAATAATATCGATTTTGTTTTTGCTATTATGAGTTTCGAAATAAAAACGTCGAACATGAAATTGTTTGAATGAAAATTCTTTGAAACTGAACCTTGTTCGCAATGTGATTTCTTGGTGGAAAATATTTCGAGTAAAAAATTAGTTTAAGATGTTTAGTTTTGTTAGCAGTTGTCTGTGGCTAAAAGTATACGTGCTCTGAATAATTTTGTACAGCATCCTTAAAATAATTATTTGTATGTAGCTATTAATGGAATAATGTATTTTTCTACGAAATTAACTTTTTTGGCATAAATGCGCTTTTAAACTAAATTGAAATGAATTCCTATAAAAATAAAACTCTGTGGCATTTAGTTTTATCTACTGGAATACCCTGGAATAGTTTGCGTTAGCTTTGATTTACTTACGTTACCTTTCCTTCGTTTTAGCAACTTTAGATACATTATATTAGAAGAAGGAAATTATAAATTAATCTATGACTTAGTATAAGTATTGATCTATGGGTATCGATATCATCGCAATTATTATAGACTTCTCGACGCTCGAAGTGTCCAGGATCATAATCTGATCCTATCGCTGTGTAAATAGTTGGTTCTTTTCTCATTTTGTCGGTCTAACTTGTTTGATTTTATTTTACTTTGAAATAATACATATTGTTGGATTTATTGTTTTACAATTAATTGTGTTAATTAATTAATAATTAATTCTCGTCCTCTTTTGTGCGCGTACATAAATGTTTCTATAGTTAAATCAGCGCATATTAGAACTTGAGAAAATATTACTACATAGTATTGCAGCGTGTACTACTTCCTATACTTATTTTGAATAAATAAATAAAGATGTTAAAGAACTAAAACTAAAGTCTAAAAAAATAAATTCTCAATCGATAAAACAAAAACCTTTAGCATTATATGAATATTTTAATAAGTTATTTTACCTGAAAACAACTGAAAGCATTGAATTATTATACGTAGTCAGTGCTACGACATGGAAAATATCTGTCGATGCTAGGTATCGATCTTGCCGAAATACCACAAGATATATACCTTAAAAACTAAATCATTGCATAAACAGTTGTAATTCTAAACTAGTATATGATTATAAACGCTGTCTTGCAGCTATATACACTTAAATGTTCATTAAAGTTCCTGTGGAACAGCTCAGTGTGAGCTCGGTTAGCTGAGATAACTCTGATATGAAATACAGTAATATACAAGCAATAATAACAGGATAAATATTACTTTAATGTCCACCTATAAGCTACTATGTACACTAGATTCACCAATTGACGAGCAATTATTCAGAGTTTGTCTTCCAGCACATGGGAAAGTCACTTAAAACACTTACTAAGTCTTTGTTGTAGCTTCTATTTACAATGAACTTCAATTTCTTGCAAATAAGAATGGCTTGAATGTTAAATTTTTTTCCCTAGTAAATAATGGTTGACAGTGCTCACAACCCACAACCTTACCAAAATAACAAACCGCCCTCTTCTGCAAAACAAATACAGTTGCCTGCTGGTGAATCCCCAATAAGCAATACCATATCTCACATGAGACTCGAGCAGTGAGTGATATACCATTTTCACGGTTGAACAGAAAAGCTCATTAGAAACTATTCCGATTGCAAAGCAAACAGCAGATAGCCCTATTCTAATGCCCTTATCTGATCCTCAGATTTGTGCTTATTATCAATGGTGAGACCTAAAAATTTTCTATAATTTGATTCTCCAAGTACAAATTATTGAAGCCAAATCCAAAGATGATTATACTGGTTTTATTTACATTGAAACGAAGCAAACTTGCATCACACCAGAGATTAACATGCCTTTGTGAATGCGGTTTTTATACACGCATAAATGACTACTAAAACAGGCTATGCAGGTCGCATAGGTAAGCTGAGATCCGTTTAGGGGAAATAGCATTTGTCAGATCTTTGTAGTGTAATAAAACTTGAGAGAATGGTGGCAGACAGGGTGCCGGGTAATTCTTATATTAGAATAAGGCCATAGTATAACAAAACAATATCATACTCTGATAAAGCATAGAGAATATTGGCAGACCAAGTGCCGGATAATCCTTATATTAGAATAAGGCCAGATCATAACAAAACAGTATTATACTCTGATGGAGAATATTGAACAATGAACCCCTATGGACAAAACCAATGGGGACGCTAGTACAGCGTCATACTGACTGAGAATATTGACAGGCAAGGTGCCGATACATACCTTAACTTGTAGACGACGACGACGACGAATTGTCGCACTGGCAGGAAACCACACTGTCACTTGAGTAGATATCTAGAAAGATTAGTTGGTATCAAAACGTGAAATCTGCCTGGCATGGCCGATGGCCGACCATGCCAGCGGCAGCGCGCTTCAGCGCGGTGCTATTTGATTGGGGTTCAAGATGCTACTGAGTACTGGATCAGTGTTGCCGCGCTCGATTTTGTCATTGTAAAAGTAATAAAATCAACAATCAAATATGTAAAATGGCGGCGTAGGGTTGCGCACGTTTCATGTAGCTCTTGTTAATTGAATATTTTTCACGTTTAAATCGAGAATTAGACACACACAGATACCTTGGTCCGTCCCTGCACCTTTCCAGCCGATGATAGCTTGGTATAAGATCACGTCTGTGTCTGGTATTGTAGGGATGCTGCTGCTCATGAGCCCTACACAAGCCCATGTTGCGCCTCACATACACAAGATTCTCGTATATAAACAGGGAGGGGAGTGTCATTATATTAAGACTGATGAATGCATTTCAGCAATTTTCCCTATAGGATAGACCTGCAATTATCCTAACAGCTCTTCGCTGCAGGCGAAAGACATCTTTGGCACCAGTGCTATACCCCCAAGCTATAACAGCATATGAGATTTGTGCATGGCACAACGAAAAATAAGCCTGCCTCAATATCTCAGAGGAAACACAGTTTGACAAGCCCCGGAGCAGGAAGATGTTTGATCATACCTTTTTCATACACTCTTCAGCGCAGTTTTGTGTCAAGATGTACTCCTAGAAATTTAACACTAGTCGGGGCCCGCTCCTGGTAAGGGAGCTCCCGGGACGCGAAAACCAGGGACTGTGTTTTTGATGTGTTGAGAAAGAGTTGATTTGATGCGAACCATTTTTCGGACCTCGACAGTGCCTGACCCAAGCCCTCCAGAGCTTCCGACAACTCCTTTTCAGGGCAGCAGATTGTGGTGTCGTCAGCGAAAAGAGTAAAGTGAGCCTGTGGGTCAGCCTGGGCTAGATCATTGATGTAGATTAGGAACAGTAAGGGCCCCAGAACAGAACCCTGTGACCCCCGACATCGATCTCTCCGTTATCCTCCTCAGGAACGGAAGTATACATCCAAAATTCCATTAAGTCACCATCACAAGGAAAGCCCTGGTTCGACAGAAGATGTGAAAGAGCTGTAGGTAGGAAACAGCAAGCCTACAAGTACTGGCGGCAAAATCAGGCCACTGAAAATCGCAATTATTTCGTCGAAGCGAGAAACGAATGCAAACGTGTGATCGACCAAACTAAGGACAAACACAATCAAAGGATCAGGAATAAACTTTTGCAATGCCCTGTAACGGAATATTAGCTTATTCCGCTCCACTAAATTCAGTTCAATTACGAATGATTTTGATGTTTGGGATATGAATCGCCAGTGACATTTATTCGCGAATGGGTATATTTCGTGCAACTAATTATTTAAGAAGCACAGGTACGCTGGTTGAGAATTATGGATGACTATTTTGTATTAAGCTGGTTTATACCTACAATTTGTGGATTTGTTTCACGGTAGATTACTATATTTAGTAGTGAGATCTATTCGGGAATGGTAATTGGTAATTCGAGAGCGTAGTACGCTATTTAATACGTATAATTTATGCATTTAATTTACTATAGACTACTATATTTAGTATATATTGGGTATCTCTTTGTTTTGACACCGCGTGCCCTATAGTAGTAGTCACATGATATAAGACATCCAATTAGAACATCGAAAATCATAATTTGTTGAACGTCTTGAATTTTGAAAGCGAGGTCGTCTCATCTTTGTGGCGACGCTGACACGGGTGAGTGCTGGTTTTTAATCTTGAAATATTTTAATCATCGTGCTGCAATATATTTCACTAATTTTTTCATTTTTAAATACATAATTAATAATTGTTTCTGATTCTCTTAATCGTATTTGGCTGAAACAAGAATTTAGCATTTTTATATTACACTTTCAATTAGCTTACAGCTTCAATAATCTTAATTTTTTGTAGTGACCGTTGGGTTAAGATACCGATTTATTGGTGAATAATTGCTTCTCTCATTAGTCAAATTCATGTAATTTGAAAGTGGTTTAGTCCAAATTTACAGAGAACGTAATTATTTCATCGTTTAGCGGTCACGCACGTTATTTTACGTATTTTCATTCAAATTGAACAGTATTATTTGGGGAATTCTTGGTGTAAGTTCTATATTATATTCCTGTACTACCTAGTAAATTGAATTTTCAGTAGTTTCTTGGAATTTTCTCTCATAGTATTGTTGGTTTTAATATTTCTTCTTTCCAGGCTTATTTAATTAAATTTTCAGTTTATTTGTTACATCAAGAATATAGTTATTAGTGCTTGCCCTGTCGCGTCTCAACACTGATGTATCGACATTAATTTGCATTTATTAGAGGTTAATCTCACATGTTAAAATTTATCTGGTTTTTTCTTATCCTTTATCTAAATTTCTATCTCAATGCCACCTTATGTTTATCTTTAATTAATTGAGGCGTAATTAGGCTCAATTATCGTTTATGTGCCAAGGGCCATACATATATAAAAAAGTAACAGAAATAATTATCACTAGTGTATTGTGCATTTTATGTTTAGTGTATTTACTGTCAGTTTCTCACCAAGGGATGTGTTTTCTACCTACTATCGGTTTTTTAGATGAAACTACAAAATATTACAGTGTTGCCATTGTGAGCCCTTGAAGATTCCTTAGAGTTTTCTGAGCAGAGAAACTGTGTGATGATGAAGTTGAGCTAATTTGTGATTTCTGTAGAAAGGATTGCTTTTTTAAGGAGAGCAAAACTTTGCTATTTGGATGCTCTTGTGATAGGTGTAAGAGAGTTTCATGTCGAAATTGTAGCAAGATCTCGTCTCAGGAGATAAGATGCGCTATCGCAAAGACGAGGACAATCCTGATATGGTGTAAAACCTACATAGAGAAATTGCCGAATGAAGTACCCCATGAGCAGGAGAATTCAGTAAATCAAGTTACCTGCGAAACCACTCTTATTAGTGAAGTGAGTAAAAAGGTGGTTGATGAAGTTTTGTCTGTTATGGAGGAACGGGTCAGCATGAAGTTGGAGAGCATTTCAAGAGCCATACTTGAGAGTAACAAGTAGCTGGTGAAGCTTTTAATGTTAGACAATCAGAAACAGAAAACGCAGGAAAAGGTTCACAGTGCGGCAACGGCGCATTCTGTTGGGTCCAAATCAGCTGATTCAAATCATGGTGATTAACAGACTGCGTCATCCAGTGTTGTCACTTCCGCTGTTGCCTCTTATGAAGTTCAAAACCAGAGATTGGCAGAAGAAGAAGAAGAGCAGTTCACACTGGTCCAAGGCCAAGGAAGGAGAAGAAGAATAATTCAGCCGTTTGAGCAGTCGAGACCCGCCCAAGAGTCTCAGAGCCAAGCCCGCAAAGGAAATGGAGAAGAAGAAGAAGAAGATTCTAATGTAAACAACAAAAGAAGTCATAACCGTAAATGCAATCAAAACATTATTTTGGGAAATGGGAAAAAGGCCCATTTTTATTTGGGGCGCGTTAAGATGGGTATTACTTCGGGGTTTATAGAGCATCACATTAAAAATCACTGCCCTAATGCCAAGTTTGTAAGAGTTGAGCCTTTACCTGTAAAAGGAGATGTAAGTTCGTTTAAAATTGCAGTTGATTTTGAATCTAAGGATTTGCTTGCACAGCCTGGCATTTGGCCTAAGGGTGTGGTTTTAAGAAAATTTTGGATTGGACAGTCTAGAAATTTTTACAAGTCAGGGGGAGCCCCGAGCGTGGGTTAACCTCATTTAATAATGTAAACGTAAGTAATCAAGATATTTCTATATATCACTTGAACACAAGTGGCATGAGAACCAAATTACAAGAATTTCAAAGTGCATTAAGCTGTAGCTGCTATGATATTGTTACGACAGGTGAAACATGGTTGACATCAGATTACTCTGATGCCGAGATTGGTAATGATAAATATGATAGTTCCAGGTGTTAATACTGCAAAGGAGCGTGGGGATGGTGTGTTGATTGCGGTAAGAAAAACCTTATCTTCACATTTGATTCTGATCCCGACTGTGGGATCAGATATTTATCAAATTTACATTTCTTTAAAGTTGAGAAATCAAAATCTTATTTTGGGTTGCATTTACATTCCGTCTCTATTTCCTTTGTAGGCCTATGAGGATCACTGTCAGACTGTTGAGTTTTTATATCAAATGTATCAGGGTAGTTCATTTGTTTTGGTGTTGATTATAACCTACCAAGAGCCAGTTGGGGTAATGACAATATGGGTTTAACTGTTTGTTCAGAAAATGAGCATGCACATTGCATTGCAAATAACTTCGGGTTTTACAACTTTTTCCAGAAGATTCAAGTCGTTTACAGTTATGGAGTTCAGTTAAACTTAGTCTTTAGTAATTTTGAAAACCTCTGTATATCCCCAGCTATTGACATGATTTTTGAGAATAGCTTAAGTCACACGGCATTGAGTTTTGAGATTTCACAGGAGCAGCCCTTTGAGGCAGGGTTGGAGTTTGAGGAATTTTTCTTTGATTTTAAGGATGGGGACTATTTATCAATTAATAACTGCTTGGCAAGCGTAAACTGGGATACTCTGTTTGAGGGTGGATCGGTGGATGAAATGGTTTCAGAATTCTATAATGTCATCTATAGTGTGATAAATACTTTCATTCCTTTAAAGAGGTATCGTTCATCTACCGTCCCAAGTTGATTGTCTGCAGAGCTTAGAAGCTGCATAATTTTTAAGAAAAAGGCTCATAAAAAGTTTAAAATGAGCAATAGTCAGGTTGACTATTGCCATTTTTCAACTCTGAGAGATCAGTGTGAGAGGCTTCATAAAATTTGCTATGAACAATATATTAATAAAATTGAGCATAATCTGTCAGATAATCCACGTTATTTTTGGTTCTACATAAATAGTAGAAAGGGTGGTTCAGACCTTCCTCAGAGGCTATCTTTTAATGGAGCTACTGCTGAAGATCCTGAGGAGATCGCTGATCTCTTTGTGGAGTACTTTTCCTCTGTGTATTCCAGGGACGAGGTGAATGTTGTGCCTGATTTTCAATTTGATAATGTGGTGACTTTAAACAAGATGAAATTTTCAGTTACTGAGATTTTTGATTCTATTCAGGGTCGTAAAAATGCTTTAGGTGCAGGGCATGCATCTGTTTACTATCACTACCGGTAACAGTAATTTTTAACGTCAGGTGCTAGGGATAATGCAACCAACTACCGTGCAGTTTGCAATCAGTCGGTATTGCCTAAGCTTCTTGACCACTTGGTGAGCAAACTAGTATCATCGGTTTCCCGAAATGTGATTAGTTCTGAGCAGTTTGGACTGATGAAGGGTAGGTCCACTGATACAAACCTAGCGCTATAGCTTAATCATATATCTAAAACTCTTGAAAGTGGCTTTCAGGTTGACTCAGTGTATGTGGACTTTTCAAAGGCATTTGATCGGGTCAACCATAGTATTCTTTATTGTAAGCTCCGCGCATTGGAAATTTTGGATCTTCTTCGATTTTGGATTTATAGTTTTGTAACAGGGAGAACTCAGATGGTGAGGATTGGTGGCTGGCTCTACCTCTCTTGAGATTGAAGTAACTTCTGGAGTGCCTCAAGGCTCTCATTGTGGTCCTATACTCTTTTGCCTGTTTTTGATGGATGTTCTTACTCCTCCGAAATTTTGTAGAGCCTCGTTATTTGCTGATGACATCAAGTTTTTTTTATAGTGGTTGGAACTATTCTGGATGCCCTTTGTTTTCAGAAGGACTTGGATTCCTTCTTTGAATGGGATGACATTAAAGTGCAAGTGTCACAAAATTTCATTTTCTAGACTCAGAAATCCCATTGAGTTTCCTTACAAAATTAATAATATATCTCTTGATTCTAAAACAGAAATTTCTGATCTTGGTGTCTTGATGGATTCCAGATTGTCCTTTTCAAGTCATATTAATAGCATTTCTTCTAGGGCTATGAAGGTACTTGGGTTTGTGTAGCGATCTACTCATGATTTTTCCATATTTACATTTCAAAAACTGTTTTGTTCCTTGGTGCGCCCCATTTTGGAGTATTGCTCTGTTATTTGGTCTCCTTCTTACAACTGCTGGGCCCATCAGGTGGAAAGAGTTCAGAACAAATTTTTAAGGGTTGTAGCTTTCAGATGTGGCTATCAAAGGGAGGAGTATGAATACAATTGGATAAGGAGCAGTCTGTCCTTACATACATTGGAAGCAAGGCGAGTTTTGATTGACATGTGTTTCTTTTATAAAGTTTTGAATGGTATCATTGACTGTCCACAACTATTGGCTTTAATTAATTTAAGAATACCATCTGGAAATAGACAGTCTGACATTTTTCTTGTTCCTTTTCACCGCACCAATTATGGCTCTAATGAACCTATTACTCGTTTGTGTCGTGAGGCAAATAATTTGTCAAATTGTGTTAACTTTTTTAATTCAAAGATACCAAAATTTAAAAAAGACTTGAAAATGCTTTTGTGATGTAAAATGTTGTACCTGTGCTAGAGTTAAGATTATTTTTCTTTGTTGTCGTTATAGCTAGTTGGTACATAAGTTTATTGTTCTTTGTTGTTGTTATAGCTTTATTATCTTATATATATTACCTAATTTATAAATGGTTTGCAGTCGATAAATAAATAAATAATGAAAAAATGTACCCAAATTAACCAATATAATTAGAGAGATATTGCACTTACCAATTTGCGTTTGCGATGTTAGAGACTTAAAACCTCTATGACCGCAAACCTTATTTTGACATTACGCATGTCCAATTTGTCGAAACTTTAATTTCCTCGAATTGCGCATGTATGTAGGTCAAAATAACTTTTGCAGTAATATCATAAGAGCAAGTTGGCGAGTACAATTAGGAAATAGGTATCTTTCTATCAAGTTTGGTGATTTATTTTGACTTAAAAATGTGAAAGTTTTCTGGATTTCGAATTTCGATTAATTAAAAAAAAATAGGGTTCAAACTTGGTATTTATTAACATTCATACATTTGCAAAAAATACAAATCAGCCACAAATATTAAAAAATACAGAAATAGATGCAAAAAATAGAAATTTATCTCTAATAATAAAAAATATAGAAATGAAGGGAAACATTATTTATTTCAACAAATTTGAAGGTTGTTCCCAATTGTAGCATGTTGTGGATAGAAACAATTCGTTGGTCAGTAATAAATTGTGGCAAGAAGAGACTTTCAACAAATTTCTGTTTTTTATTTTAATTAGATTTAGTGCACAACATATGCGTTCCGCTGCTGCACTACCTACCATGATATTTCCCAAAAATTAACCTAATGTGGGGAACATTTTTTCACCCAAAATTCAACAGGTTTATAAAACAAAAGTATAAACTACTTTGCTAGGAGGGAACTACCAGTTCCCCCTATCTATTCTTAGCATACACTTTACTACTACAGTAAGGGATGCGACGAGTAAATAAGTGACAGTGGCTTGCCTAAAAACGAGCAGAAATGTTCTTATAACTACGGCAGTCTGCTCTTACAGTGGCTTTACACAAGATGCTCTATTAATTACGTGGTGTCGCCCAGCGAATGAACATCGAACCCATTAACACGACGTCGGCTAGCAGTAACATTAGACTGTTACAGAATCTACTATAACTCCAAAGCCAAAAGTCCAAGATCTATTCAATGGCAACAAATGTTTTTTCATTCAATTGTAACTCCCTATTATTTATTTTTATATTTTGAATTCAACAGACTTCCTTCGTCTTCATTTTGTCCGCAAACAATGTACCCAAAATCGAGGAAAAATAATTAAATTGTACTTCTGTACCACATAAAAGAAAATGTACCTAATTTGGTACAATTGTACCCAAACGGCAATACTGTACTAGATTCTAGAACCTGAGACGTGAGAACTGGATCAACTCGAAGGAGTTGCCAACGCCCCTTGTTACCGCGTTTCTGGCGGGATAATCTACATCCTCCGGAAATAGAAAAGAGAATAATGTAAATACGTAGAAGTTATGTAATAACTTAGCATCACCGGTTTTCTGAATTAATATTAGGAATTTTAACACAAATCTGGTTGAAATCTGCTGGCTAGTTTTCATGAAATTCCATTATTAAAGATCGGAATTTTAGGGACCCCTAGAATTATAGCTAGGAATTTTAGGTTGGGTGAAGTGCCTATTCTGTAGGCTAGCGCTGTGATTGGTTGGCTCGGCGTAGGTTGAGCGCCGAGTTCAGATGAATAAACGTTGTTACAACAGATGACGCTAGGAATATCGCCTGGGTCTTAGACAAGGAAAGAAGAGGACAGATAACATGGGAAAAAGCCTGTTACCAGCTGCCACATAAATTACTGGGTAACTTCAATAAATTAATTGAAATTATAAGTAATAAATAATAATTAATAAGTTAAAGTAATTTTCAGTCGTAAAATAATATAGCCATTTTATAGGTAGAGTATGAAAAATATATTAGTATATCACCTACGCCTCTGTTGAATGACTCTCCTTGAAGAAGATTTATGGCTTTATTGATTATTTGACGACTGAAAATATCCAAGATCGGGTATTAAAATACTCTCGATCATTAAATAAACATCCCTACCATGATATACTCAGAAGTAACACAATGTATACATTATGCATTATTATTAAAACAAGAAATATGCAAATAAACTACAAGGTCAGCAGACAATAATTACCTGTGAAATGAAATTCCAGGCTCCTTCTTCTCACTTCGACTCTTGCAACCATATGTCGAACAATTTACCATTATGAATCTTAGTTTTTATCTCTCTTTGTTCAAAAACCCACAAAATAACTGCAAAATAGCACCGCCACAACAATAGATGTGTTTGCCACATAAATAATGGCCGCCGCTCTGAAAAGACTTCAATTTCAGTACATTGCCTTAATGTCATGCGCGGTATCCTTACTCTTACCTAATCTAAGGCCTGGGTGCAGCGGCTTTTCTGTAGAAAGCCTTGTGACTGGTCAGATGCCTTTCGAGGCCGCTTTGCTTTTAGAGATCTAGGCTGGATGATGCAGTGGATAAACGTTGTAACAAGAGATGGCGCTAGTAGTATCGCCAAGGTTTTTAAGATTTCTTTGGAATGCGAACGCAGTGGCGTGGAATGTTAAATTGTACAAAATTAAATCGTTAGATTTGAAAGCGTGTTCAAATGGTTTTTGAACTAAAATATGATTACAGATTGTTTTGAAGTGCTAAATCTGTGCATATAGATAACTCAATGTTTTAATACAAAAATAAAATGTTGTTTCCCAATATTGGTAAAGACCACTCTATCATTGCAATTACTCGTATTTATGTCGTATGAAGGGTCTGGAAAATTTACGACTTATATAATCATCACTCTACGCTATTTTTCGATATCACAGGGTTCTTAATATCACTTTTTTGATAATTCCATTATGCATTATTAGAATAATACTTTAGGCTTATAATCTTGAGAGTATTTATTTTCAAATGTATTTGTGTTCTTGTTGTGACGACATAAGAATAAATATATTACAACATGTTATAAAAAGCCTGAAGGTAGCGGTATTCTGGGGAGGAACGCACCGAACTCGTGGATGTGATTGGACGAATTACTGGTGACTTTTATGCCGAAGACATCTTGCAAGATCATGTTTTGCAAATTATCGATCATATTGGTGATATTGATACGGATTTAGAATATAACGGTAATGAAGGCAGATATGAGCAATCACCGGGAAGCGACGACGATGTAGAAGCCTACTTTTATGGCAAAATATATCAGTCGTCCAAGATCCTGCAACTTCCAGAACAAGAAATGCTGCTGGTAACACACCCACTACACCTTATGAAGCATGGTCTTTTTTAGTGACATACAAAATGTTTGATTAATCTTTACTTTATAATTGTCAGTTGTCTAGCACAGGAGCTTAAAAAATACACAAGTTAAAAAAATGAGGAATAAGAAATGAGTGAAATGGAACAGACACGGAAAACAAGATTAAACTATTTTAAATTTTTATCTGTAACTTCTTTGGGCACCTGATCATAACTAAATGGTTCTGTTAGGTCCAACACTAACGGATAATTTCCTCTAACTCCTCTTAATCCATAGATAAATTTTAAAGGTTTCATAGTGTTTCCGTAATTATCAGACTTGGTTTGAGTTGCCGAAGTTTCTACCACGTATGTTTGAGTATTTTTCGGTTCGCTCTGATGAGTTTGGTCTGTTTCAACGAACTTAGTGGCCTTAGTCATAACTTCCATCTGAAACAAGAAAGTATTTTAAGAGAATTAAGATGTCTTGTCAAATGCCTTTTTAAATAATAAATATGCAACTGAATCGAAGCTCCCAAATTGCACAAGACTTCAATTAGAGGTTTATAAGCGTTACATGCATGGGCGCCAGAACTATTTCATTTAAGGTAAACACGAGTAATGTGAAACTTATTCAATACATAAAAACGTAGTAATTTTTCGAAAAAGAGCTCAGCTGAATCTAGTGTACGACTGATTAACTTTTGATGAACGGCCCAACATGATCGGTATGAACTGTTTCCATTGGAACCAACGATTTTGGTATGGGATACAGTTGTTCTCCCTGTTTGCCGTAATTGTCTTTGTTGTATGCACAATCAATACAAGATGTAACGTACTCTCGAATAAGCCTCGACATTGTAGCAAACCAATAACTTTGTTTAATTAATGACAAAGTTCTTTCCAACGCTGGATGCCCAACATCATCATGGAACTGCTGTACCAACCTCCACCTGGCCATTTTTGGAACCACCGGTCGATCGCCTTCTAAAGTTTTGCGATAGAGCCGATTAGCCTTATAAACATACCGACACTGAAGTTGCTTATCTGATTTACTTTTAATCTTGGTTATAATATGTTGCAAGATTTCGTCCTGTAATTGCACAGCTAGGAACCAATCAGCATTTTCCATGGAATTCACCTTTAATACGTTTCTGCTTATAAGGCATCAACATGCCTTATTGATAACCCTGGCCTAAAGAATCTCAAAGTTATATCCCTGGATTTGCAGCCACCAGCGTGCAATACGCGGAATGAGATCCCGTTTTTCAAATGTGTACTTTACTGCAGAACAATAAGTAATAATTTAGAACTTAATCCCTACTAAATAAACCCTAAACCTTTTTAATGTTTCAACGACGACCAATATCTCTAGCTCATAGCTGTGGTAAAGCTTTTCAGAAGACGATGTAACCCTGCTATAATAAGCTACTGGTTTTAAAGCACCATCTACTGAGACTTGCAAAAGAATTCCTCCTAACCCCGCACTGCTAGCATCTGTATGTACCTCGGAAGGCAACTCCGGATTAAAAGAAACAAGAATGGGGCTATTTACCAATTTATCCTTCAAGTACTGAAACGCTTTTTTTCCTGGTCTTCGCCCGTATATCCAAGAAGTCCTTTTCTTCGTAAGCGTGGTCAATGGAAGAGCAATAATCGAAAAGTTTTTGACACATTTTCTAAAATAACCGGCAAGACCTAGAAACTGTCGTACTTCATGAACATTACTCGGCTTTTTAAAGTTTTTTTATCGCTTCTGTTTTAGCGGCACCCGGAGCCAAACCTTCTGATGATGTATTGTGCCCCAAATACTCTAATGAATTTTGCAAAAATGGACATTTCTTTATATTAAGCTTAATTCCAGATTTGTTTAATAAACTGAGAACTTTGTCTAAAATATCCAGACCTTCTTCAATTGTGGCATACGGAATCAACAAATCGTCCATATAAACCATAATCTTACCAAAGCGTAATTGCACAAGCGCTTTGGGCTAGTCATAATGACCGTCTTGTGTGACAAAAGCCGTTTTTGGAATTGATTCTGCAGTTAATGGTACTTGATGAAACCCCTGATTACAGTCAAGATTCGTAAAGTACATTTTTTTTGTGAAATACTACTTACTGGTTCTTCAATATTTGGCATAGGGTAAATTTCCTTAATTGAGACTTTATTTAAACCCATATAGTCCACACAAAGTCTAAAATCACCATTTGTTTTTGGCACTAAAACCGCGGGACTTGCAAAACTTGACTCTGATTCCCTTACTATGCCTGCGTCTAATAAATCTTTAACCTTTTCCCTTACAACCTTCCTTTCTGTAACTGGTAATCTATATGGATGATAACAAATGGGTTTTTACCACCATTAATTAACTATACCCAGTTCTTTGCTACAACTAGCAAAAACAGAACTCCATTTATTCAAAACATGCATTAAACATTCCCGTGATTCTAAATCAATTTTTGCGTTACAATTAATTTTATCCAGACCAGATTTTGTGTTTCCAACACGGTTGTAGTTTCGCAGGACCGACCGCGGGCCAATATCTCCCCCTTTTCCCAGAAAACGTCTTCGTAGCCTAGATTCATCACCTCAATTTCGGACTGAGATTCACCTATCACACCACCAGCTAGGTACAGGAAGCCGCGTCCGTATTGATATGAATTGCCAGCAATGAAAGTGTCTCCATCAGACTTATTCACGATATTCACTTTGACATGTTGAACGGCTCCAGATTTTATGCACACATCTTCCAAGGCTACTATTGCACGCGAAGGGTCGTTGATAATTATGTGTTCCGGTAGTTTACTAGGTCTCGGTACAAGTTTGCACTGGCCCTCGGTAACAATAAAGGACACTTCTCGATGATTTATAACAGGTTGTCCCACAATCAAGTCAATATCGCAAATATGATAACTTCTTGGAGACTATACTTAAATAACACCAAGTCAATAAGCGAGAAGCATATAAGTAACGAGATTTCCAAGGTTAAGTATCTTATGAATTTGTATACTTAAATACTATTACGAATACAGATCTAGTTCATGTATACTAGAGATTAATCTAAGTAAAATATTCACCTATTAAATAGTATCCGTACCAGAGGTAAGCCTATATAAATACGCATCGATATGCTATGTTTACATAACTGAACAGTTCCAAAAATATTTATATCACACAACGCTGAAAAGAAGTAAAACACGCAATCAAGACTACGCTGAAAAGAAGTAAAACACGCGATCAAGACTACGTTGAAAAGAAGTGAAACACGCAATCAAGACTACGCTAAAATTAATTAATAACACGCCAATACTATCCAGATTAACTGGAGAATTCAGTACACCTCTTCTAACTATTGAGAATAACCCCAGTTACCCCCAAATGCCATGAAGGTAGCTATATTGTAGCCAAGCAACCCCTTTAATCACTTCGAACATTAAACAAATTTACCCGAAACTTTGATTTAAGTAGCCCTAAATCACCATAAAAGTAAAAAAAATATATTAAAATAAAATAAAATATTAAGTCACTGAATACACTAGATAATATCCTAAAATAAGACTTATCTCTGGTTGCCCACGTTGGGCGCAACTAGCTCTGGTGGAGGCGCCGGGCACCTGCTATAGTACTGGCCCCGTGCGTAGAACTAGCAGAGGACTCGGCGATAAAATTAGCCCGGAGATAGGATTGGCTGTAGTGTAGCCCGGAAATAGGTCTGGCCCGGAGATAGGATTGGGCCGGAGATAGGACTAGCACGGAGATAGGACGCTCTCTTATGACGGAGGTTGGCTAGAGAGTCGACGGTCTCGGTTTTGTAGGGTGAGCTCAGAAGCCTCTAGTGCAGTATTTAAATCCCGATAACTCGGTCGTGTCAAAACACAAACTAGAAACCGACACAATATCCCCAAAAAGAGTAGTATAAAATACAACACTAAATGCTGAGTCACTATGACTACACTAAAGCAAACCTTCTTTTCACTTCGAAGGGTATTTCTAGAATTGTTCTTCTGAATCATCGGTTCCGTCAATTTGCCTTCCCACTTCCACTAGATTAGAGAACTGACATCAGATCAGCATGAAGTGATAGAGCTGAAAACATGCCAAGCGATTCGATACGAGGAATAATTCTAAGATAATAAACGACTTAATTTTAGATAATCAAGGGGCAATCACGCAAACAGTGTTCGTCAAATCTCAGGAGTGTCAAGATCGAGAAGTGACAATTCGTGAGCGTTGAGGCTTGGACCAGTCAAAGAGACACGCAGTTAAATTGGTGGTTACTCCGAAACCACGTGTAGTCAGTATGCAGTATGGAAATCAGGAAGGCACTGGAAATCCGTAGATCAAAAGCAACCACTACCGGGAGTAGGAAACCAAGAAAATGGAAAAGAAAAACCCCTGAAACACAAATTGGACAAATTAAAACGGTGTTCAAGCGAAAATATCAAGGAAACAGGTACGGAACCTCAACAAATATCGGATCAAACCAATAACTGTTTCAAAATTACTTAAACAACATACCTTAAGATGTTAAACGGGGTTCAAGCGGGTGGCAGCTCTCGAAAGTCAAATCCCCAACATGGGTACGGGTGGTCGAATCTACAAATCTTGCCTCATTTACAATTATCCATCAGACGAGAAGCCGTCGACGACCACAATCCTGCTCAAGGGCCTCGTTGAATAATCCCCTTACTAGGGTACTATATATTTTACGCTAAATATCAGTATCTCAACGAACAATCCCAATTTCGAGAGCCACGCACTGAAACCTTCTGGTTCCTTCAAGATTACATGAGAACTAAATTGGCTTACCCTAAAATCACAACGCTAGAAGAATCATCATCGCGCCTGCCCAACGTGCCATGTTGTCAGCGTCTCGATGTGTGATAAAGTACTAGAAAGTTATGACGTCATACTACCGGATTCGCCAAATCAAGCGATAAAGTGACTCACTATTGAAACGATTTGAATAAGTTAGAAGTGACTTTTTAGATGCTTAGCGGGAATACATAACGCACGCGTTATGCTACAGTCAAAATTACAATCAGCACACGCCACTAATAGCATTATGCCAAGCGAGGCATTAACTTGGCAACCGTGAAGACCACGGGCTTATCCAGAAACCTGTCAATTATGCCGTTAAAATTACATCCACAGAACTATATGAAACATAGAACAATTTCCTTGTCGTAGGGCAGGATCAACTCCGAGCTGAAATATTATCGAACTTTAATAACGAATAATCAGTGGAACATTCCGTTAATATATAAGATTATAGTGCCAAACTTTGATACAATCCAATACAAACAGCCAATTTAAGCGTATGGGAGTAAATCCTACAATTAAGCGACGCAACTTAGAGTGGTTCTCGAGTCAAAATCGATTGACGGCACGACGCGGCGTTCGTGGACCGACTATGAGTCTATGGTCCAAATCCGACAGGTGAAAAGTCACACATCTAATAATTATCATTTCCAAAATGAAAATATTCCGTAATCACCTAAGTAGAACAATGGATTACCAAGTATAAATCAACGAGACAATTAAATTACCACAGTATGACCATCAAATGTACAAAAAAAAAGTTCCAATTGCCAATAACCTTGCAACCTATCCACTCATGCAAGCATTACCTTCCAATTACTCTGCTAATCCGTAACCAATCTACCACGACTATTGTTTTCTTCTAGACAGCACTCTCCAAGAAAGGCTGAAATACATTCCAGATGCCCAAAATATCTCGAATCAGCAATTAAGAGCCATAATTAGCAAAGTCGAAGCCAGAGGGTGGCCGTCAAGGTATATTATAGCACTGAAATAAATAAAATAAGCCAAGTGATTAGACGAAGGGTTCCTTTTTTTCCCATTTAGAAAGGCAGCACAATAAGACAAAACCAAGGGGACCATACCAATATACAATTAAGCTTTGTGGTGTCAGCTGGGAAAGACATACCGTATGTGTAAAGTTAACCGTTTTTTAGACAACATTCACTACCAACCTTCAACCCAGAATATTCTTTCACCCTAGAGGCAAACCGAACAACAAGCAAAAATTAAATTTTACTTTCCACGGGCTTTATTCACCTTTTGCGTCTACTTTTACTGCGCTTCAATTACAACAATAGACCGACAAGACAGAACCTACAAAAATCAAAATAAAGCCAGAAAAGGTCGTTCAGTTTTCCATGGTTTATTAGCTTCTGTTGCCATATGGTGCAATTTTCCAACACACGCCTTCATATGAACTCAGAAAAATGAAGGTTTTGTGATAGAAGAATCGCTTGGTGTAACAGATTGTCGCGCCGGATTGCAACTTTTTATTTATTTTTTTTCTTTATTCTATAATAAACTGCCGTATAATTTTACGGTATTATTTATATATTTTGCGTTCTTGGCACCTCCAAAAAGCAAGCGTTAAGGGCAGCTAGTGAGTATCTAAGTTGATTTTCAGAGATGACGAATAATTATTAATTGACAGCTTAAAATCCAGTTACTATAGGATTAATACTTACTTTTTCTAGTAATTCTCTTTTATAATCCCAAAGATTCCAGCGATAACAATAATCTAGATTGGAATCTTGGAAATGAGTATCAGTTTGAACAACCGTACTGTTTACTTCAATTTTTGGTTGCACTTGTTCTTCGATTAGGCTGAAAATAATTAGACATTATTGAAATAAACTGCGATTTTAACATACACAACAAAAAAGTGGTTTGACGAAGAATGTCGAAGACAGCTGCAAATAAAGCAAACTGCAAGAAATACAATGATGCAAAATTCCACGAATGAAAATATAGAAGAGCACGCCCGACTCCGCAAAGAAACCCGGAAACTTATCAGAAAGAAAAGACGAGAAGTATAACATCAGAAATATGAGATGATGGAAAGGAATCGGCTTGGATCAAACACCAGAGAGTTTTTCAAGACAATAGCAAGCAACAAGAAAGGTTTCAGACCCAATTCAATAAGCGTATTGAAAAAAGAAAATTGAGACCTAGTAGTAGACGAGGCTGAACTACTTAAAGCGTGGAAAGAATATTTCAATAATCTACTCAATGCAGATCATGAAGAAAGTCCTGCAGAGGATATCTATCAAATCGCAGACTTGCCAGTAGAAGAACCGTCACTGGAGGAAACAATAGAAACACTTAAGAAACTGAAAAACTCAAAGGCACCAAGCTGGGACAACATATCTGCAGAGCTCCTTAAGTATGGAGGAAAGTCTTGACACGAGGAAATACATAAGCTCATCCTACTCATATGGAAACAAGAGAAGATACCGAAAAAATGGCAAGAAAGCATACTATTCCCTTTTCATAAAAAAGGAGACAGAACAAAGTGCTCAAACTACAGAGGCAGTTTTGTACTTAATACCTCCTATAAAGATCTATCGAATATCCTTTTAAATAGACTAATGCCTTTCGTAGAAGCATTTATAAGAGAATATCAGGCAGGTTTCAGGAAAAATAGGTCCAGGGTCGATCAGCTTTTCACTCAACGACAACTACTCCAATTCAATAAAGTCGTACATAATCTTTTCATTGACTTCCCACAGGCTTATGACAGCACTAAAAGGGATAAATAGTGGAACGCAATGTCAGAACTGTCAATACCCAGAAAACTTATCAAACTGGTCAAAACTTGTGTGAATGGCGGAATATCTAGAGTAAGAATAGGCAACAAACTATCAGAGCCTTTTAAAGTGCATAGTGGCCTTAAGCAAGGAGATGCCCTATCACCCCTTCTATTCAACATCATCCTAGAAAAAGCGGTCAGAGCGGCACAGGTCAAAACAGAGCTCCTGTCAGGCCAGAGAACCTAAGTTAATGCTAGCATACGCAGATGATATTGATCTGATCGGAAACTCAGTAACAACAGTAAAGGAAATATTTAATAAAATAGAAACAGAAACCAGTAAAATGGGACGAAAAGTAAATGAAGAAAAGACAAAATACCTATGCATAAATAGACATACACGGAGAGATAGAATAGGACAAAATGTAACAATAGATACCTACAACTTCGAAAGAGTAGACCGTTTTAAATACCTAGGGGCAACGATCACCGAAGACAACGATATCACGGAAGAGATAAAGGGAAGAATACAGTCAGCCAACAGATGTATGTATTCCTTAAATAACCTATTTACAGTCATTAGACCGGTACTCACGTATGGATATGAGACATGGACTATGACAAAAGCCAATGAAGAAAATCTCAGAAGATTTGAGCGGAAGATGTAAAAGGAAAATTTTTGGTCCGTCCTTTGACCCGAGTACAAACCAATACCGCATCAAGACGAACGGTGAAATAAAAGCAATTTACAACGACACCGATATTGTGCAAGAAATAAAGTCGCAGCGCCTCAGAAAGGCGGGTCATGTGCACAGACTCCCAAATGACAGACTGGTTAAACTGATCTGGGAAGAAGTGCCAGCAGGAAAGCGGCCTCCAGGAAGACCACGTATGCGATGGAGGGACAACATCAAAGCAGACCTGTCAATGATGGATATACTATTCGATCCGCTTTTAATGGAGGGCCGTGCAAGATTGAAGCAAGTAGTGCAGTCAGCCAAGACTCACCCTGGGTTGTAGAGCTAAAAGAAAAAGAAGAAGAAGATACTTATAAGTAATATACCAATAACAAAAGATGAGTTTTATCTTCTTTTTGGGATTTTGAAGTACCCGTTTGTATTTGGTGTTTAGTCGAATCACCAACATACACAAATTCAGTTAACATTGTAAATATAGCAAAAATTCGGATAAGTATTAATTGCGTCATTTGTGCAGCACAAAGCTAATTACACGAATTCCTAGTGATTTTTCTTAATGATTTTATTTAATCTTTTGCACAAATGTTGCCTGAAAATTTAAAAATTATTTTTTACTGGCTATTAACAAAAATTAAGTTGATTAACTTACGTTTTAATGTGAATATGTTTCTTTAGCCTGTCTTCTAAATCTAGAAATTTTATTAAGTTAACCCATTTTCTAGCCAAATCAATAGTGTTCATGATGTACCTAAAATACATACAGTATAATTTTACTGTAATAACAACTTATTTTCATATACTTATAAATTATTCTTAAATTTTTGAAATTCATTTTGTATGCGTGTCAGTTAATGGATTTTCTCAAAAGATAATTTTTTTTTATTGAAATGGAAGTTAATAAAACTGTTAAGCTTCGCTTTAGCAGACTGATATCATGCACTTGAACTGGGTACTTGTTTTCTCAAAAAAATATATATATAATATAAAGGGTCCGATACTAAATCAAGTACAGAAGGTGGATGATCACCATTTAAAAAACACAATCAATAAGTCGATATAATACAGATAGATGGTGGTTGCGAATTTTTAAATAAATTATGTAATAATATAATACTTATAATACTTATTTATCAGTATATTTTTTTAAAATTCAAAAATTCAAAATAGTTTATTAATGCAAATTACATAGGTATAATGTTTACACAGGTCAGAAAATGGTTGAATTATTTAATATATTATAAATCATCCTACATATGAACATGCGTCAAGTAAAAGGAGTATTGGGACCAAAATTTCCACATAAAATTTATACATTAAAATGTCAACACAGGTTTACATATTAAAATTATCCATAAAATTCATACATTAAAATGACAACACAAGTTTATACGTTAAAATTATATCTACTCATATCAAAATTCAAAAACTCATTTACGCTATAGAATATATTTCTATTTAATACCAATTTTAGTTCCTTTCTAAAATACCTGTGTTCTAGAGTTCTAGCAGGAACAAGTAATTTATTGAACAGCTTCACAGCCGTAAAATCTGGTCTGCTTTGACACTTAGCCAGTCTGCAATAAATAGGCACTATGTTTAGTCTGGTTGTGGTACAATAGTCATGAACGGCCCCCTGTGTCGTTAAACTGCTCTCACCTTTCTTTATGAAAAGTAAGTTTTCCATTATAAATACTGCAGGAAAGGTGAGGATGCCCAGTTGATGGAAAGCATTTCTACAATCCTCCCGGAACCCAAGGTGTAATAGAGTTCTAATGGCTTTTCTCTGCAGCGCGAACGCCCTATCCGCAGACGATGCCTCACCCCACACCGCGATAGCATATGTCATTACTGAGTGAAACAGAGCATGATAGGCAGCCAGCTTTGGATCCAGATACACCCCTAGACACTTGGCACTCTCCTGATTTTCACCTCCCCCAAGCTCGCGCTGGGAAAAATCATGTTTTGTGTTTTATCAACATTTAACAGCAGTTCGTTGGTTGCAAACCACTCTTCTTCTCTTGACTGTGCCTCCCACATCACAGCTTCAATTTCTTCAAGTCGCTGTCTTTGCAGACTGAGTGTCGTGTCGTCAGCGAAGATAGTGTACCCCGCAGTGAGCTCCTGTGATGGTAGGTCATTTACATAGATTAAGAAAAGAATGGTTCCCAATACTGATCCCTGTGGGACTCCTACATCAACGATTTTCTCCCTCGGCGAAACTCCACCCTACCCTGACAGCAGCTTTATGCTAGTCCGATCAAATCCATAGCACTTGAGTTTACTTATTAAGATTCCATAGGAAACACAGTCAAAGGCTTTGCTTAGGTCAAAGAATCTGGCAATGTGGTAGTATCGGTCCTCAAATGCATCCATAATCTTGGAGAGGAGATTCTGGATGCCAAGAACAGTGCTCCTGCTTTCTCTAAATCCAAACTGGCAATTTGAGGATAAGACGTTGCTCTCAAAGTAGTGAGTGATTCTCTGGGAGATGCATTTTTCCACAACTTTGACAATATAGGCAGCAGAGAAATTGGGCGATAGTTTGATATTTCCTCCTTATCACCTTTCTTATATTATTCAGGTAATAGGTAGGTAGTTCTTTATTGATTTAATGACTTTGACTGAGAATCCATATATATATCTGTACTGTTTTTATTCTTAAGACTGTTTATTACATCCCTTACTTCGTTGTATGTGACATGTTAAAGTGAAAAAGTCACACCAGGCCTCTGTATATTGTCCAGATATTGAAGGGGGTCCATTTCTGTTCTAGGTGTATTTTCCTTGAGGCTATGGGCTATACTGGTGAAGAACATATTAAATGCATCCGGCTGAATGGATGGAGTTGCATTCTCCTTTTGCTGACCTCTATTATTGTTGATGATGTTCCACATACACTTTGTGGGGTTTTTTCGCAGTGTTGATCATATTGTCATTGGCTAAGCGTTTATGTTCCTTGCTTATTTGCCAGTAACTTCTCCTGAGATCATAATACTCCTTCCGATTACCTGGAGTGTTGTACTGTCTGTAAACTTCCCCCACAAAATGTAATTGTTCTCTCATACGGCGCAGTGCGTCATTGAACCACGCCACTCTGTTCAGTCTTGGTGTCCCAGCACAGTATGTCCTCTTCGGGAAGGATTGCACATAAGCATCGCATAAAAGTTCCATTGAATGAATTTATCGTTTATCGTGACATTAGTAGCTTCGATAAAATGCCATCGGGAGGATTCCACGATATTGTAAAAATTGAGCATACCCCTCTGTGTGATTGGCCTAAAAGATGTTTTGACGGTTTCATTGGGCTTATTAGTTATTAGCTTAAAGGATACTTCAGTCCCACGATGGTCAGAAATGTTCATTTCCACAGTTTGCGCCTCAATTGAATCTGGAATGAAATTCATGAAAACATTGTCGAGGCAGGCTTCCCCGCGAGTTGGCTCGTTTATCGTTTTTTGAAAACCATAGCTTTCAAAGAGGTCACACATGTAACTTGCTTCTCGTTGGTCTGAGTTGAACAAAACTTTGATGTCATCCGCCACTACAATATTCCTACTGCAGATGCAGATTCCAGAGCATCCAGGAAAGTGCCAAAGCAGCCATTTGGAGTCCTATGAACAGCCATTACATATAAATTATATGGTTTAACTAGAACACAGGTTAACTTCTATTTCAATATTAATAGTAAATAAATTTGTAGTATCCAACTTGAGATTTTTATTCAATAGGATCAAGGTACCTCCTCCTCTGGATCCACTTCTTGCTATATAACTGATCAGTTCATAACCCTGAATGTTAAGAGTTTGTAGTTCTTCTGCTATTAACCAGTGCTCCGAAAGAGCTACGATGCTGTATAACTTGTCTACCAGGAATGAATCCTGCTGATGTATTTTGCTTCTTAGAGATCTCACATTGCAATGTACAATACTAAAACAGGTTTTGTCTTCACTGTTATCTACTTCCTTTGGGATACCACTCTCTTCAGGTTTAAAAAAGGATTTATTCTTACCCCTTTTGGCCAGAAAGCTGCATTTAGAATGATATCTTTGTCTTCCTTTAAAACGCCAAGTTTAAAAGAGCTGAATGCTTTGTCTTTTTTGGACTTAATTTTCTCACATGTAATGTTTTCCCTGCCATTGTTTTTTGAGTAGTTTATGAGATCTTGTGGCTCCGTGTCAGGTGTGAAACCAGATACAAAGAGCCAGGCTATTTTTAACTGCTCGGTGCCCTCATTGCTACCCTGAATCGGTCTGGGTGTGTGCTTCGAGAATCTATGTTTTGTCTATGGCTTCTGCGCCTATGTACGGCTGTCCAAGTATCTTGAGAAAGTACCTCTGTATCGTCATTTTCAGACTTCTTTCTGCTTCCATTGTTTCCGGAACTGCAAACATTTGTTTTGGCTTTGTTTACATCTTCCTTAACCTCACTTCTTACATCTGTCATTCCAGATCCATCCTCCACAATTTTAGGGATGGGCGATTTCATCGGTGATTTGTTTGGCTGTTTCGACTATTTCGGTGCACGATGCGTTTTAGCAACGGTCGATGTTTCTGTTGCTACTTTGCCTTCTGGTTTTGGTAGTGGCTGCCAAGGTGAAGGCGAACCGTCTTCCGTCACTTCTTCCCTCGTCGTGGTTTGTTTTTGTTCTTTGTTTGCCATTAGATTTTCATTTATGGAGATTTTTTCTAAATTACTCATTTTTTCTTTCAGCAGAGAGTTATTTTCTTCAAGAATTTGGTTTTTCTTCCTAACTCGTCCACTAGTACCTTGAGGTAGACAATGTCCTTTCTTTGCTATTTTCAGTTGAAACGTATTTTGGACTTTGACCCACGTCATGTTCTGAACATATTAATCGTGTTTTTCCTAAGATTTTCACCTTTGCTTTCCAGTCTCTTGCAGCGCAGGATGGATGAAACACTTTCCCACACGTTATACACACAACACAATTATTTATGTCTTGCAACAGGCAAAATATCCGTTTTCTGTTGGATCAAACTCGGGCACTTCGTTTACCGACGCCATCTTGAAACATATAAACTTTAACCTGAAAACTATAAAAGCGTTTCGGACCCTATTGCGGCGTATCCTGGGGGGTTTAGTCCGAAACTAAAACAAGTAAAGAAGGTGGATCATCACCATATTGATATGTTTTCACTTAAAAAACACAATCAATAAGTCGATTAATAATACAGATAGATGATGGTTGCGAATTTTTAAATAAATTATGTAATACTATAATACTTATAATACATATTTATCGGTATATATTTAAACTGAAAACTATAAAAGCGTAGCTTGTGTAATATAAAAAGTTACTAATATTTTTGAAGTTTTTCATGCAACCTGGTATACATAATACGAAAAAGTGTCGAGTTTTCAATGCGTAATAGCAAATAAAGAAGGTGGATCACCACCATATTTATATGTTCATTAGAAACACTGTTATTCCAAAATATGTTTCTATAAAAAAAAATTTTTATCGTTCTATTATCTCAAGCTTTCACACAGTTCTTCCATAAACATCAATTCTGGGTAATCTGCTTATGTTACAAATGTCGAATCAACTCTGTTCATACCGGAAGCAATAAGAGACATCCTTAACTTCCTCATAGCTACATAGATGTCTAAACTAGTTTTGTGTTATGACCTTATCAAGAAAGAAGCTTTTTAATACTACAGATCTGTTCTATCTGTTGCAACAATTTTGAAACATCGTGAGAGATACAGTCGAAGGCCTTGAAGACAGTCGCGCTCACATGCTCACCCCTCTCTAAAAGTGTCTTGGCGATGCGCAGAGTGCGACTGAGCAAGATATGCCTCGAAAGGGACATTGGCCTGCGGAAGAGCATCCACCAGTTGGGCAGCGATTTCCACAGAAAACGTGTTCAGGGAGGCCGGGCTGATGTTGGTAGAAACAGGGGTACTGGACCTCCTATTGCTATTGATGACATCCCAAGCTGCCCTTGCTGGATTATCTGCACTCCTGATATACCGAGTGTTTGCCCTTCGCTTAGCAGTTGCAATGGCATCTCTATACTCACGCATCTCTAAACTCCCTTATTTGGAAAAGAAGAAGAGGACAGCTCCACTCCCGGTCCAGTTCCTCCAGGTCTCGAAGCTCGACCCTCATCGCCCTCAGCCCATCATCAAACCAACCCACAGTGCAACCCGACTGTGCTATACCTCTAAAAAGCTCACAGATCTCCTCAAGAGGCTTTTCCGAATCCAAGAATTGCCAGTTATAGTCTTTAAGAATGTTATAAAGTTGAAAAGAACCCAGTTGAGTTATTGGTCTATGTAGTAGAGATACTTGATTTTTAGGAATACATAATTTTGTTTGACTATTTAAATTTAAACTAAGGCTCATGTTTATGGCACAATGGTCAGATAAATAGAGGTCGAAAACTTCAGTAGTGGTTCAATTTAGTATTCTCAGAAACTTGCTGTGAAAAATTAAAGGAAAATAACAAATCAAGAAAATCACGCTTATAGACATAATCCCTCTTAAAATGAATGTTAACATCTCCATTTATAACGACAAATTTATCCTTTCTACAGACTATCTCTAAAATGTTTGTAAAAATATCTAAAAACAAGCTAAAATTGCCATTAGGTGGATGATACACAGTAACTAAAATGAAATTCTCCTCCGGGACTTCCAAACCACAAGTCTTGCAGTGGCCCTCTATGGATGACCGTTTCATTTCTTCTAGATCGGTAACTTTCTCTTCCTGCTTGTGTAGGATTACAGCTCTTCCATATCTGGTCCGGTTGCGGCAGTAGCAGGCTCCGCCTTTAAGGCTAAGAATTCCCAGGTTTTCTATTTCGTATTCCAGTAAGCAGTGTTCTGTAAAATACAGTGCAGAGTAGTCTATATGTGCATCTTGTAAATATGCTTCAATCTCTCCTATCTTATTTCGAAGGGACCATATATTTATGTACAGCATGTTAAAATTTTATGGTACCTTTTCATCAGCCTTTATAAAAAATTTTCGGCATTTTCTAGGAAATCCTTATGTTTGGCAAAGATGAATCTTTTAATGACAACTCCACGAGGCCAGAAACTTGGCTCGTACATTTCATCCTTCAAATCAAAGGGTGCTGTAACTACAAAACGTTTCACCTGACCAGATTCCTTTGGAAGCTCTTTTATCCATGAAGTTTTGCTTCTTCTTGATGTATTCAAGGACCATGTCTTCTGTTGACTGGGGATTCACTCGATTGATATATAGCCAGACCCTTTTCTCTTATCCCGTAAACGCTTTATCTTGGTTTTCCGCGGAGATTTTAAGAGTTCCCTTGAGTATCAGAGAACTTCCACTCATAAAGTTTAAAAATATCGTTAAAAAATTCATAACTCAAAATATATTCTATAGTGTACAGGAATTTTTGAGCTGTGATAAATTAATTTGTAGTATAAATTGTAAATGTTTTTTTTTACCAATAATATGTAATTTCCTAACATACATTTTAATGTGTGAAAAATGTAAGGCCTTTTTAAAGTATGACGTTTAGTGCTTTGTAAATTTTTAAGCCATAATGTTAAAGTAGGTAATTTGAATTCTGTTCTTGATAACATTAATGGTATACTATTCACGTGTGTGAATATTTTTTGTATTTGGCATCAATAAACTATTTATCTATCTATCTATCTATCTTTTTTTTTTGAGGGGATTAGGAATCTGCTCATTATCAGACTTCCGGGCTTGGCTCATGGCGATCTTATGTGCCCGGGGTGTGTCGGGTTAGAGTTCCAGTCCAGGAAGCACCGACCGACTAAACCCTTCCCCCTCTTTCTCTTTGCTCATCATACCGGAACCGCTCGCGCATTACTTCAGTAGGATGGCTGTCTTTATTATCTTCTGGCTTCTTTTTCTTTAGTCTCTATTATTGTCCTTGTTGTTGTATATACATTCTTCTAGGAGTCTTCCGATCTTACTAAGCCAACCCTAAAATTCTCAGCATTAAATACTCTTCCAGTTCTTTCCTCAAACTCCGCTCTCGTTTCATCCCAGTTTGGGCATTCAAAGAGTGTGTGTTCTGCATTGTCAAGTTCCCTGCAGTAGGTGCATCTGTCAGTTTCCAGCTTACCCCGCTCGTGTAGGTATTTACCAAAACAACCATGCCCGGACAACGCCTGCGTCAAAAAGTAATCCACGTCGCCATACGGTCTACTGACCCACGTCGAAATATCTGGGATTCCACCGTCGTTTCGTGCTATTTTGCCATTTTTGCTGCCATCTGGAGACAAGGTTTTCTCTGGCAGTTTGTTTTTGGTCTCCTTGGTATATTTCCGCTTTTTCCCTTACGAGGAGGTCTATGGGGACAATTCCCCCTATGACTCCGACAGCTTCAGCCGATATGGATCTGTAAACACTAGTGACTCTAATTGACATAGTTTTTTTGTAATCTAGCTAGGTCTCTCAGAAGCGTCGGAGTCTCCGTTACGCCATACCAAACTGGAGCACCATACAGTATCTGCGACTGTACAACACAAGCCAGGATTCTCCTTTTTGCTGCTCGGGGTCCCCCAATGTTGGGCATTGGGCTAGAAAGGGCCCTCACCGTTTTTTCCACCTTCTGCACCGTTTGCTTAATGTGCTCCTTGAAAGTCATTTTCCTGTCCAGCCATACACCTAGATATTTAACTGAGTTTGAGGGCGTGACGATCGTTCCCTGTAGTTCGAAGAATATAGGGTCCATTTTTCTCTTCCTTGTAAGTAGAATTGCCTCAGTCTTCTCAGGCGCTAGCCTTAGCTGCTTTTTGTTTATCCATTTGGATATCTTTTGGAGGCCAATATTTGTTTTTTCCATGAGAATCTGCTCTTCTCTGCCTACTACGACCAAAGCCACGTCGTCCGCGAAACCAACCAGCGTCATGCCTTCCGCCATTTCCATTCTCAGCAGTTCATCGTAAAGGACGTTCCACAGCGTTGGGCCCAGTACTGATCCCTGAGGCACTCCGCTATTTACCTCCACGACCTTCACTTTGCCTTCCGCCTCCAAGATAAGTCCTCTCTCTGAGAGATAGCTCGCGATGAGTCTCAGTAAAGTTTCATCGACTCCCCTGCTACTTAGTTCGTTAAGAATTATTTGCCATGACGCGCTATTAAAAGCGTTTTTGACGTCGATTGTAACCACTGCACATATCCTTTTCTGGGGCCAGGGGTAGTCCGCTGCTTCTCTAGCAATCCTGACTACTTCGTTGATTGCATCCACCGTTTGTCTGCCTTCTCTGAAACCATACTGTCTGGCCGCCAGTCCTCCCGTGCGCTTAATTTCAGCCTTGAGCCGTCCCAGAATAAGCTGCTCAAATAATTTGCCTTCCACATCCAGGAGACAAATAGGCCTATATCAGGCTGGGTTGTCTAGGGGCTTGTCCCCTTTCCTTAGAAGGATAAGTCTGGCCCGCTTCCACTGTTCAGGGAACTGTCCTCGAGCTGCCAGTTTGTTGTATACTTTAAGTACACCTTGGGGCTTAACCTTTGCCATCTCATTCAGATTCTCTGGAGCATTACATCCTAGCCCCGGCGCCTTGTTTACTTTCAGCTTCTCCACTGCTGTCTGTAGTTCCTCTATGTTGAAGCTTTGATGTACAGCGTCTTTGTCGCACATGAATTGCACCCTCTGGTGTATTGGAAACAGGTGTTTTACTACTTCCTCCATACTTTCCATTGACATGTTTGGCCTCGGTGGGTAGCCTTCTATTCTCTTCATGACGATGTTGTATCCGTCACCCCAAATGTCGTTGTCAACGTCCCCACACAGTACTTTCCAGCATGCTCCTTTTGTTGCCTTGATGGTATTCCTCAGCTTTTTTTTCAGTCTTTATATTCCTCGAAGAGATATTGATTCAGTGCAGGCAGATTCTTTCCTGCATTTCTCGTGTATGTTCTTCTTTTCCTTGTACACTCTTTGCGCAGTTCCGAAATTTCCTCGGTCCACCAAAAAGCCGGCTTTCTTCTCCCGGTACTTCGTTTCTTTGGCATTGTTGCGTCACAAATTTTGGACAACACATTTGAGAAGTCTCTGGCGGTACACGCTACCCTCTCATCCGTCATTTCTGCTAACGTATCTTGCAGTCTCCTTCTGTCGAGTTTCTTCACTTGCCAGCCTCTGGGTTTCCGGTTTTCTCCTTCACGTACATTCTTCTTTTCTGCAACTTCAAAGACGATGTAGTTATGATCACTCATTGATTCATTGTCGCTCACCTCCCATCGCCTGATATGGACGTCAGCCGTCGTCATGGTGAGGTCGATGATGGAGGTACAGTTTTGCCTCTGGAAAGTAGGTTTGTCCTCTTTGTTTATGCATATTAGGTCATTTGCAGCAATCCATTCCACCATTATACGGCCACGCTTATCGGTAAAGCCCATACCCCACTGCGGCGACTTGGCAGTGAAGTCCCCGACTATAATGGTTTTTTCTTTGTGGCGTCGCACTAGTGTTCCAATTTCCAGGAGGATCCCCTCTAGGTCCTATGTGTCTTGATTGGGTGACGCGTAGCAGCTGTACACCGTAAACGCATGGGTTGCAATGTATGTGAATCCCCGGCCTTGGCCTTGTCTCTTTATGGCTATGTCTCGGTCAACAACTTTGATGGCGGTGTCCAGGCGGTCATCTATCTATCTATCTATTTATCTACCTATCTATCTATCTATCTATCTTTTTTTTTAAATGGGGCGTAGAAGCAGCAAGCTACTCTAAGTGGACCCCCTGAAAACCGAATATCATCCTGGAATCACTTTCGTATTTCTTCCGAGGTGATGTCCCTGTATAGGCTGCTTCCCTACGTCCCCTTCCTCCTTAGAGATTATGGGTTCAGGACCCGTGTCTCTCTGCTTCCTTTCCTTTTTCTAGTTTTGTCTCCTCATTCTTTCCTCGGCCCCTTTTTCCTTTATAATTGTTGTAAGCATGTTTGCCACTGCGTTCTAATATTTTTCACTGGTCATCATCAAGTCCCCCACATTTTCTTCATTTATATTCTGGTTACATTCGATATTCGCTTCTCTTCGAACCTCAGTCCATCTGTTACATTCAAAAAGTGTGTGTCCCACCGTGTCGGTTGTGTTACAGTACCAGCATTTACCATTTGTTGCTTTAGCTATTCTATGTAGATAGACTCCGAAAACACCATGTCCATTCATTGCTTGTGTTATATAATAGTCGATTTCGCCCCATTTTCTTTCGTGCCACTGTTTGACGTCTTTTACAAACACTTTAGTCAATCCTTCGTACTGTTCCCACGCTGTTTGCCATTTTCTCATTACTTCTTCTCTCGCTACAGTCCTACGTTCTTGGCCACTCTCCCAGACAGCCAATTTTTCCTCGATGCTCAAAGCAATTGTTAAGCTTCCTGCTATAGCAAGCACTGCTTTTGTAGGCACTGTTCTATATGCTGATATTATTCTTATAGCCATTCTCCTGTTTATTCTTTCAAGCAGAGTTTCATATTTTTTATGGCGTAGAGCGCTATGCCATATTGGTGCTGCATTCAAAATTATTAAGTTGACTGCCGTCGCCAAAACTCTTCTTTTGCTTGCTCTTGGTCCATTCACATTTGCCATTATCCTTGTTAGATCATTTAGGATTTTGTTCACATGTTTTAATTATATATGTTTTCATGCTTGCAACTTTGTCTAAGTAAACTCCCATATATTTTAACTCCTTTCCAATGCCGATGTTGACACTTTCAATACTTAGTTGTAGCAAAGTATATGTAAACTAGTAAGTTCACTCAGCGGTAAATCCTTTGATGTAATTCAGCCACATTCTTTTATATCAAGTGACAACTGGAGATGACCGATGCGCTGCGTAAGTGTACGATTGATTCGCGTGGCTTTCTCTAGTCAGAGATGTATTCAGGAGATTGTATGGACTCGTACCGAAAGACCTATTGAATCCCGGCCGGTTGAAAAATCAAGTGAAACTGAGCAAAGTTGTAAAAATATTTTCATAGAAGGAAATTGAACAAAAATTTGCTATACGTTTGTCATTTTTAGGTGAAACCACTGTTGCTATCTCAGAATCTAACAAGACTTTAACAACACTGCAAATCGATCTTGAAAAGGCATCAATAATGGAAACTTTCTAATTTAATCAACTTTGTAGCTTTGACCGTTTCAAAGATATCAATAATAGTGGAATTACCTAAAATTTATTTAAATATATATAATAATATAATACTTCGGAATCTCATTTTTACTACACTTCTTTGGTTTCATGAAAGTGATTTTTCAAGGCCACGTTATGACATGGTTTATGTTTTCGTCTCGCGTTACGGCATTTTTGAATCGTTGATTGGACGACTAACCAAAACTAACCAAACCTATCAAAATTGATTGTACCGTATCGGCACCGGCACCGGTTCAAATGACTACAATAAGCTGAGACTAAGTGAAACTAACCAAAACTTGATTCGACGATTAACCAAAACTAACAACGGGTTCAAATTACTAAAATAAGTTGATACTAACTGAAACTAACCGAAAGATGATTGGAGGACTAACCCAAACTAACCAAATCTATTAAAATTGATCATAACGTATCGGAACAGATTCAAATAATTAAAATAAGTTGAGACTAAATGAAACTAACCGAAAGTTGTTGACGAATAACCCAAACTAACCAAATCTGTTAAAATTGATTTTAATGTATTCTGAAAAGCTTGAAATGACTAAAATAAGTTGAGAATAAGTGTAGCTAACCGAGAGTTGATTGAACTACTAACCCACACTAACCAAATCTATCAAAATTGATTATAACGTATCGGATGACTAAAAGAATTTAAGACTAAGTGAAACTAACCGAAAGTTTATTGGAAAACTAACTTAAACTAAAAAAATCTATTAAAATTATTTATAACGTATCGGAACCGCATTAAATGACTAAAATAAGTTGGGAATAAGTGAAACTAAACGAAAGTTGTATCGACAACTAACCCAAACTAACCAAATCTATTAAAATTGATTATAAAGCATCGGAATCGGTTCAACTGATTGAAATAGTTAAGACTAAGTGAAACAAACCGAAAGTTGAATCGAGGACTAACCTAAACTAACCAAATCTATTAAAATTGATTTTAGTGTATCGGAACCGCATTAAATGATTAAAATAACTTAAGAATAAGTGAAACTAACCGAAAGTTGGATCGACGACTAACCCAAACTAACCAAATCTATTAATATTGATTACAACATATTGGAACCGCTTTAAATGATTGAAATAAGTTGAGAAAACGTGAAACTATCCGAAAGTTGAATCGACGACTAGACCAAAGTAACCAAATCTACTAAAATTGATTATAAAGTATCTGAACCGGTTCTAATGACTAAAAACTAAAATAGGTTGAAACTAAGTGAAACTAAACAAATGTTGATTGAACGACTAACCGGATTTGGTTTGTTAGTTCGGGTTAATCGTCGATTCAACTTTGGGTTAGTTTCACTTAGTCTCAACATATTTCAATCATTTGAATCGGTTCTAAGACGTTATAATCAATTTTAATAGATGTTATTAGTTGTGTTAGTCACCAAATCAACTTTCGGTTAGTTTCTCTTAGCCTTAACTTATTTTAGATATTTGAACCGGTTCCGATACGTTATAAACAATTTTAATTGATTTGGTTACTTTGGATTAGTCATTCAATCAACTTGCGTTAATCTTCACGTAGTTTCAACTTATTTTAGCCATTTGAACCGGTTCGGAAACGTTATAATCAATTTTAATAGGTTTGGTTAGCTTGGGTTAGTTGTTGATTCTTTTTTCTGTTAGTTTCACTTATTCTCAACTTATTTTAGTTATTTAAAGCGGTTCCGATACGTTATAATAAATCCTAATAGATTTTGTTAGTTTGGGCTAGTCGTCCAATCAACTTTCGATTAGCTTCACATAGTTTCAATTTATTTTAGTCATTTGAACCGGTTCCGATACGTTACAATCAATTTCAATAAATTTGGTTAGTTTGGGGACGACTACAATCAACTTTCGACTAGCTTCACTTAGTTTCAATTTATTTTAGTCATTTGAACCAGTTCCGATACGTTATAATCTACTTTAATAGGTTTGGTTCGTTTGGGTTAGTCGTTGATTCATCTATTGGTTAGTTTGGGTTAGTCTCAACTTATTTTAATCATTTGAACCGATTCCGGGACGTTATAATCAATTTTAATAGATTTGGTTAGTTTGGGTTAGTGTTCAATTAACTTTCGGTTAGTTTCACTTATTCTCAACTTATTTTAGCCATTTGAAACGGTTACAATACCGACATCATTATCAATTCTAATAGATGTGGTTAGCTTGGGTTAGTCGTCGATTCAACTTTCGCTTACCTTCACTTATTCTCAACATATTTTAGTCATTTAAAGCGATTCCGATACGTTATAATCAATTTCAATAAATTTGGTTAGTTTGGGTTAATCGTCGATTCAACTTTTGATTAGTTTCACTTTGTCTCAACTTATTTTAATCATTTAAATCGGTTCTGATACGTTATAATCAATTTTAATGGATTTGGTTAATTTGGGTTAGTCATCCGAACAACTTTCGTCTAGTTTCATTTAGTCTCAACTTATTTTAGTTATTTGAACCGGTTCCGATACCTTATAATCAATTTTAATAAATTTAGTTAGTTTGGGTTAGTCGTCGGATCAACTTTGGGTTAGTTTAGGTTAGTCGTCCAAACAACTTTTGGCTAGTTTCACTTAGTCTCTACTTATTTTAGTTATTTGAACCGGTTCCGATAAGTTATAATCAATTTTAATAGATTTTATTAGCTTGAGTTTGTCGTCGAATCAACTTTGGGTTAGTTTCACTTAGTCTCAACTTATTTCAGTTATTTGAACCGGTTTTGATATGTTATAATCAATTTCAATAGATTTGGTTAGTTTGGGTTAGTCGTCGATTTAACTTTTGGTTAGC
>MU185061.1:0-15351 GCA_016904865.1 Pissodes strobi
TTGTGGATAAAACTCCGTTTTAGTGCATGTTGCCGAAGGTTCCAAACCCCAACATAGTAAAAAAAAGGCTATATATATTTTTTTTAAAGTCGGCGACTCACATACGGGCTAAAGACCATCAAAATACACATTTTTAGTAATATGTATTTTTTCCGTATCACTCGTAGTTTTCGAGCTACGACCGTTCTCGAATTTAAACGGTCGATTTCTCGAAAACTAAGAATAATGTGTTTTTTTCGTAAAGAACCTTTTTTGTCGCCCTTGAGGTCCTCTACCTACCTGCCGAATTTCAAATCAATCGAAAAAAAAGCCGATAGGTTCCAAGTAGGTTCCGGCTCCTATGGGACAAAATGAAGCTTAGGTCGATATAAAAATGCGGTTTTTTCCGTTTGCCAAAATTATTTTTTTTTCTACCGTAACCTACTCTTTAAAAACGTGTTTTGCAATTTCCCCCCCTTTTCGATAAAATTTCGAAAAACGGGGGAAGTGGGGGGGGGGGGATACCCAATAACCTATCCGACCGGGCTCTGCTCGTCAATCGTACGACTTAGAGATTTGTTACTTGGTATTTAGGTAAAGATTAAAAAAAATTAACGATTGACGTTGACAAGTCGGTTACCATGGCAACCAATTAGAAAACTATCACGGTAAAATTCGACTAGCGATTGGTAACTCTAATTGTAAGGGCTTTCTAATTATAGGCCACGGTACGGATACGAGCGTGGCAATAAAAATGTGTGACCGAAGGTCACACAAACGAGGCCCGGAGGGCCTCGCGCGTGCCGCAGGCACGAGTGGCCACGCCACTTGTTCTATTATGCACTTTCGAGCATATTCAAGGGCGTTGCCAGCCTGTGAGCTCGGGGAGGGACAATCCGAAACTTTGACACTCAAACCAAGGTAGGAAAGAAATTTTAAAATTTGTGTTAGGTTAATATAATAGATATCTTCTAGTGCTTAGTGTTAGTACATTTAAGCACACGCTTTGTCGCTTTCAAAATGATTCTACCGCCGATAGATTTGAAATTTTTCTACGTTTACACATGGTCTTGTAAACTTCGTCTTTAATGTAACCCCAAAAGTAGAAATCGAGCGGGGTTGTGTCTGGGGATGTCGGTGACCAACAATTGGGCTATCGACATGTCTTAACTTTGCAATCTTAATCTTTAGACCGATGGGGCATCCGAACTTTTTATTTAGATACTTATTTGCGAGCGACCATGAGGAAATATATACAAGATGTCCCTTTAAGAAATAGTAGATTTTGTAAAATAACTCAAAAAGCTATTTCCAATTGTTTCTCCGCTTCTGCCATTTTAACCAGCGGATAAAATGCGAATAGATTGCTAGGTTAACTAACGTTGTAGCTCTAATCACAACAAAGTTAGCAATAGTGCACACTTAATCGGAGACACCCTGATTCTGAATATATCCCATGCACTAAGCAAAAAACCTCTTTGTGACGTTTGGTAACGTTAATTTAATGAAACTTAGAAAACGTTTTTTCCCAAAGATTCCAATGATGTAGCAACAACGATTTGATTTAACGTTTAAGAAAGTAACATCGTAGACTTGTTAATTTTAAATACGTAATTGTTATATTATTAACGGAACATGTTAGAAATGTAGCATTCATATTAGTTTAAAATAAGTTTTATTTTTAACATCGCCGACATGTTATTTCAATTTCTTTTGTTAAAGTTTTAAAAACGGATACATCTTGTTTTGTTAAATAACATCATAATATTACGAACATTCTTGAAATGATTTTACTGCAACGAAATAATTACGTTAATCGCCACCATCATGTTGTTGATGAACGCTAAAGAAATATTTTGTTTGTCTTTTATTATCCGACTACCCGCCATGTGCTCGGGTATTATTGTCAGAGACAACAATTATTGTCGTGCAACGTACTGTGTTCTTCAGAGCTTTTCTTCTGTTTTTCTGTCAATAATTATAGGTTTGTTCTAGCAGCGATTTCAAACGGTTTCAAACCGTACGGAGTTTGCGCATAGCCATATAAGCGACGTTTATATCGTTATGCGCAAACTCCGGACGGTTTGAAACCGTTTGAAATCGCTGCTAGAACAGACCTATTATTTCTTCAACAAGCTGTATCATCATAAGATAAGGTAAGTAACCTACGCCTAGATTAGTATAATATGTATACTTAATACTAATTTATAAATGTCAATAATAAATTTGTAGAAATATTATTGTAAATTGTCATTGCTATAAATAATCTATGGCTCATATCCAGAAAACACAAACCCCAAGATCGTGCTCAAAATTCGAAAATCTAATAAACTAGAAACAGATCTATATAGCTACGCAACAGATACCTCTTCCAATGCTTTTTACGCGGGGCCAAAAATGTTCACCGGCTTTCGCGAGCTGGTGAACCAGTAGTCTAGGAACGGGTTGGTGTTGCCAAATTATCACGTCGAAAAAATTTCTGCGGACTTTTTGACCCGATCAAATCATCGAGTTTTATTATTAATATTTATTTATCAAATTAACACAAACATATTTTTTAGAAAAATAAGATTTTTACATTTTTTATTGAGTATGATAATTTATTAATGAAACGGCAATTTAAATGAACAAATTTATAATATTGATAGTAGAGTTTAAAACAAAATTAAATGGTATTATACATGTCGATAAATATTTCAAAAATTCCTTCGATCTTCGAAACAAAAACCTGCGTGATAATATTAGGTACTTAATACCAATAAGAGATATTACAGTATAAGTTAACAAAATTTATAATGACCTTTCACACCGATATTTAAGGTGAGTTTTAGTCCATGTTCAAGCACACCATTCACTGAATCTGATAATGAACTTTAATTTGACATAATAACATACGATTGCCAAGAAAATGAGCAATACCATAATGTGATATGAAAGGTAAACCGCAGTTCGCGACTTGGCAACACAAAGGAGCAAAACGCTTCTAAATAGGAAAATATTTAAGTTTATTGCATTATTGGCAAGCGACACTTTTAATACCGGAGTAGGCATCTGTTGCGTAGCTATATAGATCTGTGGTATCAGGTAGAGGAAAGAATAATAACTTTTTCTACGACTGCCCTGAAAATAGACAAAATAAACGCACTAACAACTGCTCTTCAAAACTGGACATATCAAACATCGTATGAAAAGTATACTTTGCACACGCACGGCGTGTGCACGTGTGCAAAGTATACTTTACACACGTTTTATTCGGGTATTTAGATTAAAGGGCTTCGTCTCCGTTTTAGAGCTTCGCCTTTAGAGGTTCCATTCCCAGATCTCTAAAAAAGAAGGCCCAATTTTAGGGCTTTAACCCCCTCAGGAGCCCCTTTTTGCAAAACTGTAGAAAATGTGACTCTCATACCAGGGGCCCCCTTTAAAGGCTTGAGGCCCAGTTTTAGGGCTTCGCCCCCCGGGGGTTTCATTCCTAAATCTGTAAAAATGGCTAGCATAGGCTTCATTCTGGGGTTTCGCCCCCTGCACTGTGAAAAGTCCCATTAATAAAGTCTTGTATACTTAGCTTTACTTGAGTAACTACTATACTATAAAAAAATGTATAACTAGAAACTAGAATTATTAACGTCAATAGTCAGTATTAAAGTCGTTTTATAAGGAGCTATGCAGGCTATTTTTTATCTCGTATACAAGTATTCTTTTACCTCTATTCAAGAATTGCATAATCATTAAAAAGTGACTTAATAGACCAGAATTAAAAAGTACACCTATTGCACGTTAATCGACACTTGGTTATCGGTTATTTACCGGATTTTTAAAAATTAGTTGAATATCCCTTATTTCACACGTATTGGGCGTTATGCGACCATCACATAAAACGAGGGATTCGGCTTTTCTCGACGTATAGTTCGGACACTTTCGGATAACATTCGAACGCTATTATAGATTTTTATTTTTAGTAGCAAGTAGCCAATGAATATTTAATTCCATTCTCGGTCTCCGTTTGCATTAGTGATAGTGGTTTTAAGTACCCTTTTAACTTGGAACAAGGTACAGAAGTAACATTTTAGATAAATATTTTCACTTTCCTTTTACTAACGACGCCATTTTCTTAACAGCGTTTTGCTGTGTTAGTGTATGTTTCTATTTTTGTAATAAATGATTTAATTAAATTCATCCTTGTTTTTAATGTTTTTTTTTTTACTTTTTAACCTTAAATTATATTATATATAAATCTTTTAAATTCCTATAAAACGACTTTAATAGCCTTTACGTAATACTCGTATTGGCCTATTTCATGCAGATTTTTTATAACGGTTAATAAAGTTTTTATAATGGTTATAAAAATTTCCCTCAGTGTGGGGCCTCATTTTAGGGCTGCGCCCCTCTGGAGTCCTTTTTTCAGAATATTTAAAAAATAGGGAGGCCACACCGGTGGCCCCATTTTAGGACTGTGCCACCATTTTAGGACTGTGCCCCTATATATGGTTTAGCGAGGATCTCTTACTCACGTAGCTTCTTTCATTAGGAATAACATTTTCTGATAAATCAAGAATAAAAATGTTTCCCATATAACATATGTAATTTTCTACCACACTCCTAGTGTGGCAACCTGTATGTAGCTGTCGTCGAAAAAGTATAGTGTGCCACACGTGCTGAAAAGACTGTTCACACTCATGAGACTTTACAAACTCTCATTTGTGTGAAAATTCGTATTTTCAGCACTTGTTGCACCATATACTATTAATAGCGCAACTATTTTAGATTAGATTTGTTGTGCTCCCAGTGTAAGCTCAGCTATATCAGTGTTATAACACAAAATAATCAATTTACTCTATAATTTATATTATTTTGTATATTACGGGATAGCAGCCTCAGGCAAGGCCGTATTTAGGGGGGGGGGGGGGGGGTTTGGGGTGTTCTAACGCCCCCCGAAATTTCAGATAATTTTATTATTGTAAATAGAGATAGCCAAAACGTCGACCGGTCAATAGCGTAAACCTTTTTGGTAGCCCGCTGCAGGACTAAAATCAATTGAAAATAAATGGATTGTTTTGGAACAAAAATATTGACATCAATAACCACTGCGAATGGGACATCTAGGTCCAACATGACCGTGATTTGGTCACTTGCATGGTTTGCAGACATTTTCCAGTTTTATTTTTTCAAAGATGGGTAGGTGACCAGTCAAATCTCCAGGCTTTAATTTGCCTATTTCGCGCACTGATAAACGCCTCCCTCTTCACACTGAGATGAAGAGGAGGCCTGTTCAGCAGTATCTCTAAGGCTGTGTTAGGGCACGTTGACATTGCTCCTGTTATTCCCAGGCGTACCATCCTTTGCAATTTATTAAGTTTCGTCTGAGCGGTGACTTGCTGGGTTTTTGGCCACATTACAAGTGAGGCATAGGTGACCGTGGACTTTATTATTGTTTGGTGTTTGATTACCATTTTTGCGGCATGTCCAGATTGCGGCTGTGGCTTTAGAGATGGTGTTTTCTAGATGCTTGTTCCAGGTAAGTTTACGGTCCAATGTGACCCCTAAATGTTTTACCTCGGTGGAAAAAGTTAATTGTGTTCCATGTAGGTAGGGGCGCTCTCATTTCTATAGTTTCCTTCAGTTTGTAAACGGGAGAAGAATGGTTTTCCAAGGATTTAGGGAGAGTCCCTTCCCTTCGCTCCAATTCTTAATTATGAAATGGATACGGCAGCTCGTAAAAATACTCACTAGTAGTGTCATTTTAATTTATAACACTATGAAGAATTTCCATGCATCCGTCATGCAGCTGTATATCGCCGGCCATCGCATGGCAGATTCATGAAAATTCACTTTTTGGGGATATTTAGATATTTTACGTAAAAACACACCGAAAAAAAATCCTGGCTACGGCCCCCAGAATGTATGCAAGATGCCAGGTCAGCCGAAGGCCCTATCGTAACCCTGGATCTGTGTACCTACCTACCTATACATGCTGTGTACCTGTGGTTTGTTGTACAATCAGTTGATCAATTATGAAGCATTGGATAAGGTTTTTCTTACAAAAAGAAAAACAAAAAACTGATCAATACCCAGAAATTGCCATAAACAATAGGATATTCCCCTTCGATCAGCTTATTGTGCAACACTATGACCTGATTTAGAGATTATCAAGATAATGAGTTTTGGCTAAGAAGATTATTATTAATTACTTCATCGGCTGCTTATTTATTTATTTATTTCCATGTTACATTAATGCTTCAGTTTTAGTGACAATATAATAATTAGGTATTATACTTTTATGTGAAATATTGATGAGTTAATTTAATTTCATAATATCATAGCCTCAGTTATTTTCTATAAGGAATTATGAAATTCAACAAAAATAATGACACAAAATTTTTGCCGTTTTTTTCGCTAAATGTTGCCATTTTAAAATGTGTTTTTATTTATTTACAGCATTTCTATATATGCCATATTCCTCACCATTTTCAAAACGGCATGTTTGGAAACTCAATAATAATCCTATTACTTCAATAAACAGAACAGTGCTAACGAAATGCATTCTATAAACTCATCAAGTCATGAAAGCAATTTAAGCAATAATTTAGTTGGCATTAATTGTATAAGTGTATATTTAACTAAATATTAGATACTAGTAATTTAACTATGGAGAATCATGATTTAACTGTGGGGGAATCCAATGGCGATATAATTAAAAGTACTATAGTCAAAAGCGGTCTTATCCTGCAGGTCCAAAGGTCACATTTTTCATTAAATGTCATTCCTTTGACAGATTTTACACGCAAAATCTGCCACGAATTAAGTTTTTACTGAAAATTGTGACCTTTGGACCCGCACGATAAGATCGCTTTTGTCTATAGAACGGAAATTAAATTTTCTAATTTCCAATATCAATTTGCAAATCAGTAAAAAATCAGCTGCCAAAGCTGACTTTCCCAGACTGCCAAAATTACCTTTGGAATCCATTGTCAGCAATTTGGAATTTGAAGAGCTCCTCAGTAGTTTGGGTTGATGTCACTTCAAAACAATTAATAAGTACAATAATCAATATTTAACTATACAAAGTTGCATTATCAAACCAAATTAGCTTTATCTATAAGCTGTTACTTTAAATTTCGAAATTTTCTAATATTTTTGTTTCCAGATTAAATTTGGCTTATGTGTAAGGATCCATTAAAATCACAAAGTTAATAATAATTTTTTTTAAAATACTTTTTTTACCTGTCAAATGGTAAGAGTTCTTTAGTTTTTTTTAAATTTCGTATTCTTCATAACATAAAAAATAAATAACAATTTATATTTTGTTTCAGGCTTGGTTGCCAGAAGTTTTTTTAAATTAAATGTTTTGTTTTTTATTAATAAATTACCTTAATACCCATTTAATTATGATTTTTTTTGATAGTGTAGATATCCCCAGGAAGAGAGCAAAAAATATATGGACCAATGGACCAAGGCGGCTTTAAAATGTCAATTCTGGCAGAATTTCTATAGACATTTCTACAGAATTTCTAGAGAAATTGTTTCAAAATCGGCATTTTAGAGCCGCATATATCCATATTAGTTTTGCTGTCTGGTACTATAAGTGTTATATGCCTAATTTACAGTACGAAATAATTACGTTTAATGGCTTGCAAAAATATTACATTTCCAATGTTATTGTGCCTGAATTTAGTCCATTTTCAAAACGAAACCGGTATGTTACAGTTCCAAAACAAGAACGTTTTATAAGTAACATAATTATAACATTTTGAAAAGTCTGTTATGAATATATCTGATAAACGAAACCAATTCGTTGCAGTTTCGAAACAAAAATGTTTATTTATTAACGTAACTGCGATTTTGTTATGTTGGCGGACATTATCTGACTATGTTTCGAAATGGCGCCGCGCCGTAAAAAATCCTTTTTGTATAACGTAACAATGTAACGTCAAAACAAATATGTAACGAAATTGCGATGTTTTTTTTTTTTGTTTAGTGGGATGAGACGCAACAAGTAGCGCTGATTAATTATTATGCTGTGTGGAGCGAAATATTAACATTTAGCTGTATTATGTACTGTGTAACTGTTTTTTTTTTAAATTTTGTTTTGGTAGTTACAATAGTTTTTGATACAATAAAATGAAATAGTGCCAACTAGTTTTGAATTTCAGAAATTAAGTAAACATTGCATCAAGAATTGCCATTTAATTAAGCCTAAAATAGAAATATTAAAAAAAAGGGATCTAAATGCATGGTAAAATCTATCTCTCAAAATTTTAGACAAGCAGAGACGATTGTCGTAGCCATACATTATTAATAAACCATTTAATACACAAAAATCCCATATGGTGCAGACTTTTTAGTACGCACTGTACACCTCGTCAACCATATTTTTTGTATCCTTAAATGAATAAGATTTCTCTAAGCAAACATTAATTTTATATCTGGACCGGAAAAGCATGAAGTTAAAATTTAACTCGCAAATACTTCCGCCAAAATAATATCAGGAGCAACAGAAGCGTGAGGAAGTAAATCTTAACCGGTAAAATGTCTACTAAAGGCATATTATGACCAATAAACAGGAACGCGAGTGGGGAAAAAATATGTCCGGAGAAAAAATATATACCTCACCTATCGATCTCTAAATATTACTTGTATCAATAACAGATAAAATTTATCTAAACAAAAAATTCGTATATCAGGACCTCAGAAACGGGTTTGAATGGGCAAATTTTCCCCCTGCCAAAGTATATCCGGAGCAAAACTATATATGTATATACCTTGCCTATTAAGTGAAAATCGTACTATACTAGGACAATGAGATTTTCCGGCCAAAAACATTCGGTACAATTGTCTTTCCTGTCTGTGTCTTAATATTATTTGCATTAATACAATAACATGTGTCTAAATGAAAATTCACGAGAAGATAAGTTCCACATGGCAAATTTTCTCTCATCATTCCAGCATGGTCCTATTTGGTAAAAGGGGTAAATAAAAGCAAAAGCCAATGATATTAGTAAAATCTCTTTTAATAATAACTGAAATAAGTTAAGTGACAACTTTTTTAATAACAATAACGTTATGGACTACACTTAGATATTTTGTGTATATACAATTTATTCTTTATAATTTTAAACTATTATTGGCAGGTATACCCCAAAGTTTAATAATATATAATACATCACACTAAAAAACATTTATAAACTAGCTAATAACAAGAAAATTCAAACTGTTCAGAATATTTTCCTATAGCATAATAAGTACGATAATTCTACCAAATTGTTAAGCAACACAATTAGGGTGTACAACTAGTTATGGACTCTGGAGACATTCTTTGCCGATGCTAAGCTTTGAATTTTATGTGAGGATTATTTTTTCGTAATAAAAATTCATGGCTTTTTCGCTTTCAAGTATTAATATATATATAAGCAATCCATTTTTCTTTATCAATCCACACCATGGTTGTAAATAAAATAAAACACTGAAGTCATTCAGTAAAAATAATAATTTACTGTATCAATCTAGCATGGGTCTTGATGCTGTTCAGCCGCGATATTAATTAAATTAAATACTCCGCCGTATTTTAATTCTACTAAAAACAATGTATATTTCTCATTTCTTGCAGTAGCTTCAATATATAATTCAACCACATAAAAATTTTGTTCAGGTTAATTATATATATCAACATATTTTCTCTTTAAATAATATGAGTTGTGCCGTGGTACATCTTAAAATATTTGGATTTTGCAGAAGAAAAGGTTCTACAAGAGAAGTAGATACTACGCAAAATTATTTACTCAAGTTTTTAAAATGTACGCGATTGTTGTTTCTTAAGTACAGTTGAAGCTGTTTTGAAGCATTCTGAGAATAGTATTCTCAATTTAATTATTAATTTTATATGAGTCATCACAGGCAAGTATTTCAGACACGGATTATGATTAAATTCTGAGTTTCAGGTCATCCAATTCTTAAGGATTTTTTGCAGATCTCACCTAGTCTTTTGGGTAAACTGCCTTATCCTCGCGTGTAACGTTATGTGTTAAATTTTAGAACTCATTTAATGGTACACAAATATCTAAAGAAAGATAAGAGATATTGCAGCAAGAGTATTATTATTCTGGATCTCTTATGATGTATATTTCCTCCGTTTGGGGATAACATTCTTATTGTTTAACAGATGAAATAAAAATTTAGATCAGCATTTCAAAAAGTGTTAATAAGGATAACTTAATATAAGAAAACGCCTGACGCCACGGTTTTGTAGGTAAGAAAAAAAGAGGCTTCCTAAAATGATTAAGGTAATTAAGAAATTGGTTTTGAACGCTTTTCATGTAGTCACTTATATCTCAATCTAGTAACTATTTAGCACCATATCAATGCATCACGAGGAACCCTCTGAAAAGGAACACACTTTTCAGATTTAACCGTCCTGGTATGGATATAGTAGTAGCAGAATCCCTAAAAACATATACATAATCATAGCACATTTTCATTTCGGCAAAGAGTAAAGATCTGTTGTGTTAAAAGAAGGAGTGTTATATCCGGGGACTATCCAAGCTTGAATTGAATGCTAGATATCTATAGCTGTGTATATTCTAAATTACGTCAGATAACATAAGTTTGATTGCTTAAAAGAGTTCGGACTATATACATAATATTTATTGAGCATTTCCTTCATATATTTGTTTTTGAGTATTTCTCAAGTGACGGCTATTTTATTAAGATAAATATCTTTTGGGAAAAATAAAAATTCGAAATTTATTCCAAAAATTATGTAAAAAGTTTACAGCACTAACAAATCTATATATGTATTAATACATACGAATATTGCAAGTGCCTTTGAAATCTACTACTTAATCAAATTAAGCCATCAAAAAAGGATGTCTAAATTTTAGTTTTGCATTAATTCATCAGCCGTCTCACCTAATGTAACATTAGTTTGTATTTCACAATTAAGAATATTTTCCATATAATATTACATCCAGGAATGATGTAACCTATGCCTTGTTTTTTAACGAAGCTAATTAGGGCGGAGAAACGATAACTGACGACTATAAATAATCTGTATATGATATTACCTTTAAAATCGTTATGTCGCATAACTTTTATTAAATAGTTTTTACAATTCAATTATGAGATATTGAAAATATTAGAATTCTCATGCAAAAAATTGTTGCTTAATAAAATTAACTTTCATAGCTGGCATTTAAGGAAACATAAAATTAATTGTTTTTCGATAAACGTAGTAATAAATAGTGGATGAAGCAAGAGTTGTTATGGCATCGCAAAACATTTCAGTTAGTATGATGATACCGAACCAAATTTTACTTAGATCCAACGTTCGTGTTGGTTATGATGTAACGACCTTACTTTTGGAAGTGAATGCCATTTATTTGCAAAACAAATTATATCAAAATTAACAGACAAAATTTTCCAACAATGTTCACATTTATTTAGGAAGCTTTTTATGGTGCATGTTTGATATTGAATCGACGAGAACATTCTTATGCATTATTTTTAGTATAATATACTCGTTGTTTCGGGAATAAAAGATTATTTTAAGAAGTGAAACAAAATTAGTATTACTTTATATTAAAACACTTGATAGACGCCGTTATTCTAAAGCGAAAATTTTATTTATTTCATATGAAAGCACAAAGTATTTAAGACAATAACTAAGTTGCTTTGATTTATTTTTACTTATTTCTCCAATTTCTCAAGAACTAAAAACTATTTGGCGTTCTGCCTGTGCATAAATTAACTCATTTCGAGTGCTTCAGCATTTTGGATTTAGCAATATTCCAACACCGGGTACTTTATTGAAAAAAGTACAGGTGATTGCTGGACTCATATATAAGTGTTAGAGGACCGGTTAAATGAGGAACATATTAAAGAACTTTTATTTTGTTTTCAAATCACCAGTTTAGTTGTTGACATATGCATTTTGAAACATTATAAAAATACCCGATTTGGCATTTTACTTCAATTCATTATATCTAACTTCGACAAGTTTTAAACTAATACGTCATTAAAATATTTTAAAGAGATATCTCACGTAAAAAATATTTATAGATTGCGTTTTGCTTTTGTTACGAACTAAAACATTAGACTTTTCTTTTGCGTCGGCAATCTTCAATTTTTGCTTTTCTTAATAAATTTAGATACTTCCTTTTTAAAAATATCCAACGCGCTATTGTTCAAAAAATTATATTTAACTAAATATATATGCAAACATTTCTGAACATAAGTAAACCAAAAATACTCTAAACAATCGATATTAGATACACATAGCAACGAGAAATAAGATTAATAACGACTAGGTTTTTTTAAACATCAAACGATTTTAATAACATACATTGCCAGCACTAATGGTGGATATATATATTTTTTGTAATGGATGAATTACAGCTAAAAAAATCCTTAACAAGGAGTTTCGCATTTTCCGTTTTAATGAAGTTAAGTCTAGTCAATTAAATATTATTGTTTATATTCGGCCAGCCTAACTTGAACTTAAAGCGAATCAGTATGTTCTCTTACTCTTTATAAACATTTGCTAGGAGGCTACCTAAAAATACAAAAGCAAACAAAATTTATAACGTATTTATATATTTTTGCATTAATAGAATTCTAGTCATAATCTTACTCTCAGTGAATATTAAGACACAAATCGAAAATACCAATAACTGTAACGAATTTGTTATTAAACACTTATTTACGTTTAAAGGAATATATAATTAGCACTATAATATATCAATTAAAAATACATATAATATAAGAGCTGTGTTACCACTCCAGCTTGAGATTCAAAGTCAGTAGTGTCGAATTTCATCTCAGGCCAACATTGATCAACTTTCCATTTAGTTCTTAATCTGCTACTTACATATTTTTCTGCCTTACTCATCGCTAGTCTGCTCTAGTACCTTTTAATTTAGAAGATGTGTCACATTATCAAACCCACGCAAATTGATATCATAAATGTTTACATTTTTATTATGATCTGCATTTTCAATTATAGTTTTCTTTTAAGCAACCAAAAATATATAATAATAGCATGAATGGCAACGAGAGAGTGATGTAAAATGTTGTAAAAGTAAAGAACAGTTAATTAACATCGAATATTAAAAACCAGAATGTTGTATGAATTTTAAAACATCGAGTAATGAATAATGCATTCACGATTGTTACAAATTATCTGGTAGCTCTAATGAAATATTTATATATTTTTACAGTCACATTAGAAATATTAATTTATACATATTGCTTGCAGCATTTGTAGAGAGCTGACTATAATTTTCCAAAAAATTGGCTTTGTATCGGTATCGAAATCCTCCTTTAGATCTTTAATATAAAAAAGTATTCAAGAAATTGAAAATGTTAGTGTGGCACTAAAAGCCAATTATGTTTAAATAAAAGGTAAAAAAGTGTAAAATTCCAAGGGAGTTTACTATTTTTGTTAAAATAGAAATAAAGTTTGACTCCATTACAATATGTCTATAAATTTAATATCCGTATCACAGATTCTATAATTATTGCTACTAATAATAGCCCGTTATGTTACAAATGAGACTTGCTATATATTAGAACAAGCTTTTAAACATTTAAGAACGAGCCACGAGGTCTGTAGTTAGAGTAGTGATGTAGTATAGATATATTACACGCGTAGCGCAGATTCACCTTGCGACCATCCACAAAATTAACTATGTATGTGAATAATTGAATAGGAGGTTGCTATGAACGGCCATATAAAAAATTGCTTCATTGGCATGAAACTTTATAGTTTGGGTTAGTTATTTATTTTCAACCCACCTTTTAAGTTATATTTCTGCTTCCATTAATTTATGTTGCAAATCTAATATGGATATTTAACTGTGAATTTGACTCTGCAGATATAGAATTTGTTCTAATATTTATATATTTTTTTTTGACAGTAATTTAGTGAATTTCTTAATTTTCCATTACATAACTCACTTAATTGCTTGTAATCCGCGCTTAATACTGTGAAACAAATTATCGACGTTAAAATAAATATGCGCATTATAATGTGCAAATAAACCGAACTTCAGAAATGCGGTCACTATATTAATGCCTACACTAGAAAAATACTTAAGATTGGAACTCCAGATTTTAATTTCGAGATACAGACAGCAGATCTAACTAGCCACTCCAAAACAATTAATATTTTATTTATATACACTAAAAAAGCTAGAGTGACTAATAGTTCTATAAATTTAATTTTATTAACTGTTTAAACAACATTTTACCTCACTGCACAAAATAAATATGTCTCTTATAATAGTGATGCCAGTTTATATCATCGATTCGCAAAAAAAAATTGTTAGTACGTCTACGGATGTGGCGTACGAGATGGAAATATCCACACAGGGGCTTGGGGTCACAGTTTCTCTTTAGCGGGGATCCAGATTGTTGGACCGGATTGTTCACTGATAATTTCTTTAACCTGGGCGTAGACATCTTCGGGAGTATCGCCTTGGACCACAGCTATAGAATTAAGAATATAATAACGTAATATACATAACAGTATTTCAAATTCCGAAACATATGCATTTAGAGATACTCCTTTAGTGAAATTGTCTTCAACGAATTATATATACAGGTTATATCGAGAATATTTAAATCTTGCTGCAATTCTATATTTTATTTTCAAACATCTTTTTTTCGAGATTCTAAATCTATATTTATTTTTGATTCTGTACAAGGATTTTTCATTTATATTTTGATGCCTACCTACAGCCAATATTATCAGAGATACAGAAAACTTTTTTTTCCTTTTCTCTTTGAGGCTAATAAATATAAACGAATATCGCAGAATAAAGAAGTTTGGCAACGTAATTTTTTTTAAATCGAACACCCTGTATATTTCTAATAGAGTGAAAACTTTTCTCTCGATTTAAGAATTATATGATTTGCCTATGTTTAGTTCAGTCGTTTTTGAAATATTTCAGTGTAGAATATAACAAATAATTCAATTGAAATCGAAATCTATCTAATTTTCCTTGAAAAACAAAACGTTTGGTTTCTTAAACTTATACAGATATTATTGCATAGTATTGCCAATAATATATCGGCACGTGAGCTTATCAAACGGAAAATTTATTTTGTCTTTCAATACAATTCAAATCTCGATTTCAAAAATCGATGTATCTATTACTGGATAGTTACATGTTACATTGAAATATTTCAAAAACGGCTGAACCAAATATAAACAAATTATATATTTCTGAAGTCAAAAGAATAAGGTATCTCGATATAGCGGGAAAGATAAGAATGTTCTATTTAAAAATTGACGTTTTTGAAATTACCTTGGGATGTTCGTTTTATTATTTCGATATGATCAGAAGATAATACATAAAAAATAACTTCAAATATACATATATA
>MU185061.1:15361-110238 GCA_016904865.1 Pissodes strobi
TATATGAAAACCCTGTACATGACAGAAAATTAACGTTGTCACAAGTGGTTCTTCATGCGCCAAATTATGTTGATTTGCTATATGCTAAATAAATTTTCCACATAACAACTTTTAAGTACCAAAATTGTAAATATATTATTTCTCACCGGTAAAATATTCGCCAAACTCTTGTTCTGTCTTCAAAGCTCTTTCATAATTCTTCTTAGCTTGGTCTTCCGTCATTCTCTTATTCATTTCACTAAAAGAAAAAATCGCAATTAGTATACAGTACCTATAACTATTAAAAACAAAACATATTATTTTACTGTATACAATCAGTGTAGTAAGATTCAAAATGGGTCGATTATACTATGGTAAAATTATTTGCTCAGATGAGCTTCATCAATAAGACTGGACTGGAATCATACCCCTTGGGTTTAGATCCTGGGGTGTAAATTGGTACAAGTGCACTTGTGCCAGTGATCCCAACGAAGGTGAAAAATCTAAAAACAACTTTAAGTTTCGAGGGAAAATCTGCACGGTGTTACTAAAGGAAGATATTAAAATGATTAACTGCAAAATTTAAACGTCTAGAATAGCTAACAAAAAAACGTTTTGTTAGCTATTCAAGTTTTGAATTTGACAAAAAAAAAATCAGTTGAATATCATTACAGGGCATTTACAATAGTTATAGCGGTAGCTACTGTATATATGCAGTGGTGATCAGTTAATTAATGTTAATACGTTCTGAGTAAACGGTAATTGTTGGGGAATCACCCCAAAATGTGCATTCACTTATAGTTTTTAACCGTATAGTTTTGTGATAACACCATGTATGTTCGTAGAATGATTGAGCCATAATTAAAACCCGAATAGATCTATTTCACCCCATGTAAACAGCAATTTTTTCATTTAAAGCATTATAGTTCAGTTACTCCTTAGTCCGAACCTGCATGGTCGATTCCATTCTATAAAACAATCGGTGAAATATAGCTAATTGTCACTCCGTTAAGGAACAAGTTTTTAATCGTTTTCAATTTAATAAATCTTTGTCTCCGTCAATGTTGTGTAAATCAGAATATGTCAAATGAAGAGAGAACATTTTTCTACCCTCTGAAATTCATCTGCTTCCGCGCGATTGCCCGCTCTGATATCCCTGCCCACGATTGTTGGGTTTGTGTAGAAGAGTGCCGTGTCACGTGCCCTACATTTAAAGCTAGATCTAGCACGGTAACTAATCTGCCTTCAGTTTACCGGTGTGTTTGCGGTGCAATGAATTTAGTGGTAGTGCTCTGATGGTTCAGCGGTTAGATGCAGGACCTGTGATACGGCGGCCTGCGATATTTCAGATACTAGTGCACTTGTAAATGCATGCGGTTTAAAGACCTGCAATTGGCAGGTATCTGTATATATAGGTAGAAAAAATTTAAATGAGTTGAAGGTTGGAGTCGATCGAAGAAGTGCAGTACAACCGTTCACCTGAAACACATCAACCTCATGTCGTATCTATGTTGGCGCCAAGATATTGGGCTATTGTTTCATTTGTTTGCACAACTATTTAGAAAATATCTCGTGTACTCTGATCCCCTTTTCCAAACTTGGATTTAGGGACTCTTTTGGGAATTTTTACGCATTTTTTCAAGACAGAAATGCGGTAGCGTCTCTTCTATTGATGAAGATTTAAGAAGGTAAAATGGTGTTTGGAGAATTGTAGTTAGACAAATCTGTTTCTGTACTTATGATTCGAATCAAGTTTCGAAGACTTATAGCCCAAGAGCTCGCGACGGCCAGACCTTCGTTATTTTATAAAAGCTGAAAGTTTCTCTCCGCATGTACCCAACACAGGTAGGAATGATCAGCGACTATGAAATTTGGATCATTGTTGCTTTGTCAAGTTGAAAATCTGCCGTAGGTGCGAGCGCCAGGCATTATACGTATAGTCGTCGCAGCGTATCTTTCCCCATACTTGACTAAATATTGGTTTGCGAATTCATATGATTCAAGTCAAAATCAGATAGCGCAGATGGTAAGATGTGATTGATACTTTTAGTAAATAACGGTCTGCTTTTATAATGGCGTGGTTATTGCTGTGGCTAACTATGTCTTACATAAAAAGAAAAAAGACAGTGATTTAAAAAAACTTGTTCAAAAAAACCTAGTTCAGTATCATACGAGTATTTAAGAAATAATTAATCTTTGACAGTGTTTGGTACAATTCGTATTACCCTGTTAAAAATGTTTTTAACCTGATCACGGTTAACAAATAGCATATAACCACCGATTTATCGTAGTCTATTACTTAGATTTTATTTTTTGACTTGCTTCAAGGACCATTTGACACGATAACATATTTGGTAAAATTTTTGATCCATGTTTGGGATAAACTTTTTTATCCGGTTTATTCCGGTTGTTAATCTCGAAAACAGAAAGTTTATTGTGTACATTTTAGAGATTTTTTTTACCTTATTTTGACAGTTATGATATGCGAGATGTTACACTAAGCGTTTTTAATGCTGCGGCAAGAACGCTCCTGTTTGACGGGATGACAACATCACACAGTATTAAATGAGAGTAGGATGATGTGCACATCATGCTGCGGCACCGCCATAATACTATGTTATCACCTTACGTAATTTGCGACTTCATTTCGGCAAGCGCTATTTCGCGCTTAGATAAATGAATAAATGTAGCTAATCCTAATCAGATAGCGCAGATTGTAAGATGTTTTAGTTTCAGGTTATGTTTAACATTTATTTTGGGATTTTTGATCCAATTAGTAACAATAGTATTCACAGGTTATCTCGGATACCAACAGTACTTAGCGATAATTAATAAAAACAAAAATATATATGAAGGCTGTTTCACACGATCGCATTTTTGGTCCATTTTTCTTCCCATAAATATTTTCAAATATTTTTGCATGTTAAAACACAATTTTTTTATATTATGTTTGATCTAATTTTCAACCAAAATGCAAATAACACATTGAGGGTCCGCTTTTTAGACGTAATTCTAAGATCACATTCATAAAAAATATTTAGTAAATAAAAAAAAAACTCTAAAAGTACACAACAACACACAACAAATAGATCGACAACCTGAATGACAGTTGTATAATAAGTTTATACCAAAATTCGTCCAAAAATATGTTTAACGGTTATATGCTATCAGGTTGAAAACATCCTTAGCAGAGTAATACGAATTGTACCAAATACTGTCAGAGATTATGAAATTTTGATATATATGATACTAGTTTTTCTTTGAAGGTTTTTTAAATCACTGTTTTTTTTTGTTTATGTAAGAAATAGTTAGCCATAGCATTAACCACCTCATTATGAAAGCAGACCGTTATTTGTCTAAAAATCCTAATCATGATTTTAACTTAAATCATATGAATTTGCTAACCTATATTTGGTAAGGGGAAAGATACGCTGCGACGACTATACGTATATTGCCTCACCCTCGCACCTACAGCAGATATTCAACTTGTCTGGGAAGATGGAAGAACTATCGAAAGTGTCTGGCTACTAAGAAAACATCTTCTAATAGTTCTCCAAGTAACGTTTATAAAATTCAGCTTTTATACTATAAGTACAATTACAATTTATTACAGTCTAAGGGTGTCTGGCAGGGGGTTGCCACGATACTAAATGTCTGGCAATGGATGACGTGATTTCTAATATTATCCCGAAGAAAACATAAAAAATTACCCTTTATACTATCACGATTTTGGTGAGTAAAAACAATTTTCAATTAGCCCTTACGATTTTTGTACTTTAAGCTGTCGAATCTCACAAAAATAATACACAAAAAACGAATTAACATTTCAACCACCTAGCACTATGCTGTTGCCATTTATCATTACATTGTCATTTTGAACTAGTTCCCAGGACTCTATTTGAATTAACCACAAACAGTTAGATTAACTAAAATGAAACACCGGAATACCAATTCTAAAGTCAGGTGGATCTGGTGCCTAACCGGTTGCGATAGCACACAGTTTAATTTTGAAACCGGCATTCATCGATGATTACTGAAAAGCGCCGCTCAGATACCAAGCGATGCAGAGCGTACCGAGGAACTTTTATTTTTTTTATTGCTGATTTCGATAGCACATGAAAAATAAGTGGACACGTGTTTTTTCTTCTCATAAGTCGAAAATGAGGCAGATACAACTCCTTGAAATGTGCTTATGACGTCACAATGCACATGAATTAGGAGCAAAACAAAATAAAGCATACTGTTTCTGTTGGAATGAACTTAACGGAAAGAGGGGTTCAACTGAAATAGCATCGGTGCTTCTAAGGTACCCAAATGGTATTCCTGAAAATATAAACCATTTAACAATGTTCTCAGATACCTGTGGTGGACAAAACCGAAATCAGTATGTCGCTGCAGCTCTTCTCTACTGTGTTAAAAATCATCTAACGATTAAAATTATAGAACACAAATTTTTAGAGTCAGGACGTTCCTACACGGAATGGGCCTCAATGCATTCGGCTATAGAACATGCAAAAAAACAGTCAGTTTTTCTAATGAACGATTGGAAAGAAATTTTCCGACAGGCAAGATCGAAAAATAAAACAAAAAAAAACCTATGAAGTTGTTGAATTAAAATATGGCGACATTTTTGATTCCCGGGAGCTTGCAAGAAAATTAATAAAAAATAGAAACAAGGACGAAGAAGGAAATAAAGTTGAATGGCTTAAAACAAAATGCCTTAAATAGGAAAAAAACAACCCAAATTTTATTTTCTATAAGTACAGGCACAATTAAGATTTCAAAATTTCCCGTGGCAGGTAGAGGTAGACCTCATGTGCAACCGCATATTCTTAAACCCGCTTATTCTCAACAAATGCAAATTCTTAAACAGACAAAAAAAAGATCTCATCATACTTTGTGACACCGGTCTTTTTCCTGAAGAGTTACAAAACTGTTACCCAAATATACCTTCAAGATCCGATCCACAGAAAGAAGAACGAGCTCCTGAGCCAGAAGCCGATGAAGATTCAGATTTTGAAGAAAATTCATTTTGTTTTTTATTAATATTTTATTTATATTTAAGGTTGTATGAAAACAAAAAATAAAAAATGACAAAAAAAAAGATTGTTTTAATTATTTATTAATTCACTATGTGGTAAAATTACTGATGTATAATAAAGGTAAAATTCACTAAGAACGAAAACTGTTATTCCTGACGTTCTACAGATATTTTTCAGTTATATAATAAAGACAACTGTTAAAGAAAACCATTACTTTTTATCACATGAAAATCTTTTATAATAACGGCTTTTCTTTTTTTTATCGCAACTTTTGTATAAAATCGTTGTTATCTCCTAAACAAAAAATTGTTACTTAGTGACTTGCTTGCAATAAAATATAATCAGTTTAATTTTTCGGGAGACTTCCTCATTATCGTAAATGCCCATAATGATTGATTTCTTAGGTTTATGTCATATTGAACTGTTGTGTTTTAAGGATGCTATATATTTATAAACAACCCTACTTAGGTATTCTTTTTTGAAAAGATTTAATGATTTTCTTATAATGAATTAGTCAATGTTTAAGAGTCCATCGTCAGTTGTAGTTTTGAGCAAAGGTAGCAAACTGTTTCTGCTGATTTCAAGAGAAACTGACACAATAATCTTAATTTAATAATATTGATGCTATCTCTTTAATTTTACGTTTTTTTTTATAACCATTCATACGGTTCCTTTGATAAAATATTTGGAGCGCTCGATTGTATTCTGGTTAATATAAAATGCATGTTCACAGAGATACATGATTTGTGGAATTCTGTATTTTTAAGGTAAGTTTGACATTCTTTTAATAGTTTAATGCTCTACAGGTTTCATCCATATAAAGTGTATTACAACATACTTTGGCTTTTATTATGTTGATTTGTTTCTGTTAGTTCAGATATATAGCCGTATTTTTTGTTTTAAAATAGTACGAATATTAAATTTGTTACCTATTTGATTTCTCATGCCTGACAGACCTGTAATAGTAATAGAGCATTTTTATTAGTCCAATTATTAATTTGTAGACCGTTCTGTTGTACAAATCCTGTAGAAAATTTTTAAATAATGTCAATAGGACAGTTCTTATTAATCAAAACATTGCTGTCTTTGTCTACGTTGAAATTTGCAATTATTAAGTATTCTCTCTTAACCTCGAACGTGATTGGTTGATACGCATTTTGTGTTGCTAGTCGATAGTTACTTTAGCTTAGTTCAATGGAAAAAAAATCAAATAGGGAAACCTGATTGAATGTTACGAACAAACTGGTAGATAGTAATTTTGAATATGAAGAATATTGGTAGTAATTTTTGTGGTAACAGAGAGTAAAGGGGACAGCTATGCCTGGAATAAGTTTAAGAGACAGAATCCGCAAAAGGACGCAATATTCGCATGTACTAAATACAGACGCACAGCTGCAATGCATGATGATTGCAAGACCGGATCCAAATAGATGGACAAAAAGAGTGTTAGTTTGGCATTCAAGAGTCTAGAACAAGCCTGAGAAAACCTCAGAAACGATAGCGAGATGATATGCAGAGAGTTGTAGGGAGAAACTAGATCTCTCGTGATACTGATAAAGAGGCATCTAAGGCTTTGGAAAACGTGTGGATGATTACAGACTGAGGAAGAAGAAAGAAGACTTTACCCGAAAATTAGATGCAAATATGGACACTGTGAACATCGGAAGTTCGACTAATTCTTCAATGCCTGTTCCCAAAAACCAAAGAGTATGAAATAAATATTTTCGTAGACAAAAAATAAGAAAATCGACCTCTCGTCTCCTATAAAAGACAAAATATAATTGTATTTATTCGTTAACATTAGGAATAACTACTATAGTTTTAGGCGACATCTTCTTTTGGACTTCACAAAAGCGAACAAACGTGTAAATCGAGCCACTTAATATATAATATTGATTAGCAATATATGGCAAATTGAACAAACTTCAGGAAATGTATTAATAAAATGATGAATACTTACATAATGGACTCGATAGATTTGGGTTTGACAAATATTGCTATCGGATAGAGCTGCGCTACTTGTAGCCTCTTGATTGCGTTTCCACTTACGTCTAAGATACAATGTTTTCCCTACAAAGAGGAAAAAACATAAAGTACGCTAAGATTGAGCAGTAACTTTCATTTATTCGAGACATGAATCGTCATATATCATATTCTTGCCACAAAAATGGTGTGTTATCAATATTCTATAAATTTGTTTCTCCCTGTTAAAACAGATGGAAAATTATTTAGCCTAGTTTATTCTATCGCATATTTTCCATTATTTAATGATATTTTAGTTATGACTAGCATAAAAACAACATAATACCTTTTCTGCAACCTCCCTTACAGAGGAAACTGAAGTGCCATAAAGGTTGTCATTATACTGCCCCGCCTCGATAAATAGATGGTTCTGAATATCCTTTTCCATCTGTTCTCTTGAGGCAACAAAGTGGTAATCTCGCCCATCTACTTCATATTCTCTTTTTGGTCTAGTGGTATCTAAAAATGGGAGATATTTTAAAGATATATATTATCGTAATCCCAGTTCTGACGTTCTTCGTCGGTGATCAGTAAAAATGAGAGGCAATGAGTAGAGCATGTTTGTTTAACCCTCGCTTTACTGGACAAGGATCAGCGATGACCCAACATGAGTTTTGTCAGTGACCTTCCTGAATGGTGAAAATTATGAATTTAAATCGAATGTGGGTTCTATATTGTTGTGGAGGATTCATGTTAACCTTACAATTGCTTGCCTTTGGCTCCACATGTGTTTATAATTGTGGAGAAAGTAGATCCTCTTCGGCTCTGGTTCCAGGGTGTAAACAGCACAAGTGCTAGTTTAGTGACTCTAATGAAGCTAAAAAACCTAAAGTAAACTGGAAAACGGTCGACGTTTCGAGGAACAAATCTGTCCCCGTCGTCAAGAACGAACAAATCTGAAAATGAAAATGGTTAGTAAATATAAATAACAGAATAATTGTCAAGTTTTGAATATATACTATTTTCTAGCTTTTTACTGTTATTTACATTTACTAACCATTTTCATTTTTAGATTTGTTCGTTCTTGACGACGGGGACAGATGTTCCTCGAAACGTCGACCGTTTTCCAGTTTCTTTTAGGTTTTTCAGCTTTGTTAGGGTCCTTAAACTAGCACTTGTGCTGTTTACACCCTGGAGCCAGAGCCGATGAGGCTCTATTTTCTCCAAAATCGTAAACACAGGTGGAGCCAAAGGCAAGCAATTCTAAGGTAAATATAAATCGAATGTCCCCCAAAAAAAATTGTTTCTCCAAAAACTTTTTATGGGTCATCGATGACCTGGTTTCGGGATACTCTAAACTGTCAACTCGACAATGTCTTGTGTGTGTATTTGTAAATGTGCTTCGTACTTCAGTTTACTATCGCCGTCAAAAAGTAATAAGTTTAATGTGTTGTTTTACTGGTAATAAAAATATTACAAAACACATAAAAACATCTTTATTATGATCCATAACATTCTACCGAAAAATAGCCAAAAATATATGTTTGTTTCATTTGACCCCGTTCTAGAAACCATTTTTAAAATTATTTGTGTTCAGAGAGAGTTAAGAGGATTTTGAGGAGTGCACTGATTACTGGCATCTACTTTTAACTATTTTCGTACTTCCATGTGTGTGTAATTATCTCCAGTCAAAAATATTTCTGAATTATAGAAATAGTGTATGTATTAAAGAAGCCCCTTAACGCAAAATTGGCTATAAATGTAGAATGGCTAAAGGAGATTCGTTGAATGCTAAAAGAAGTAGTTGGCACAAATAGAAAGAGTAACAGTAAACAATTGGTGAAAGATGACAAGATATAGCAGATACTGGTGAGGAACTGACATCTGACATTTTGTTGACATATTTGTGATTGTTTTACCGGCTGTTTTTTGTTAATATACATTTGCTTATTTATTATCATTTTTATTGTCTATTTGACGATTTATTTGTACTGTTTCAAAAACTTTTTTTTGTAATTTTTTTTTGGTATTTGTGCCCTTAAGAATAGTACCTGATAATTCAACTTAGCAGTCATTTTAGTAAGGCAGTTATAGCAGCGAATAATAACTACGATAAGAAGATTCACTCTACGCGGCGGCACGTCAACGGTATGTCTCCTTCCCCGCGCGAAAACTAGCATGATACTGGCATGTGACCTTTGGACCCGGCGCACACTGGTCAAATTTCTAGGAAAGCTGGCCATAATAAGGTTTACCAGAAATAAGACATACAAGTTATTAAGTTTACACGTTTAATATATCGTGTTTTAGAGAAATAATTGTTGAATTTTTTGCTCATCATCTATATTTATATAGGGAGAATCAATTATCACTAACGATAAAAATCATGTATAAAAATCATTTGTACGTTCATAAATCGTTTTAGAAAATGATTTTGAAAATTAAGGGCTCCTTCGTTGTAAAGAAAAGGGTTTTAAATTTTTAATTCGATGATCCAAATTTTGTTTTTGCAAAGGTTAATTCAGGAGTCTCACGAGCAAAATGAATGTTAAGCCGACGACAGAAACGCGTTGATGAGGGCCTGAAATTTTGCCATACATGTATTTCAGAGTTATCGTTTTCTTTCTTAAATTAATCTAATAGGAACGAAACTAGTAAAAAATATAGAAGCATCAGTGCAGCTGTTGTTCAAAAACACTTGCTTATATTCTGACTATCCCAAGGTAATATTAAAGCCATATTTACAAATTAAAACTAAATTATAAATTTTTATCTGCTGATTCAGCCAAAGTATTTATTACCTCTTTTTATAATAACATCAGTCTTGCATCAGCAATAATGATTCTGCCGAAATTTAAGCTTCAGTTTCACTTACTACATTATTATCGGATTAGGGGTGGGCGACAATAATCGATTATTCGATTCACTTTTAAGAAATTACCGATTAATCGACTTATCGATTAATATTTCAGAAAATATCGATGATCGATTATATCGATTAATCGGTTATTCAGTTGTTTGCTAAAATACTAAGCGTTTAATCGATTATTCAATTTCTTGCCCACCCGGTACCGATGACTTTACAACAGATATAGCTTTTAAAATTCCAATAATTTAATAATGCGTTGAGTTAAGGGTAATTTAAATGACATTTGAAAATACATTCAGTACAATATATGAAGAAAAAAAAAACAGAGAAACGTAAATGCTCAAACAAGACAGCAGCAGGGAAAGCTGCGCACGTTACAAATTTAGCCAATAACGGATCCTCATTTGCATTTTAAGATCCTTTACACAAATAGTACACTATGTAAAAATCGACGTCTCCTATTGGTTGATCCATCTCGTATTACAATATGTCTTCGTGATGCAATCAATTTCTGCCAAGAGATCTCGGGAGTGTCGTGGTGTAGAGGTTTAGACAGCTGGGTCTCACCTAGACGGCCTGGGTTCGATCCCTGTTCCTTTTTTTGATTTTTTTTAAGTTTATGTTTCTAAACAGTTTTTTTCTTGATTTTGGGTACGTCTTGGATTAGTTTGGGTATGTCTTGGGTTAATTTGGGTTAGCACCTGGTTAGTTTCCTTTCTTTGAGCCTCCGTAGCGAGCGAAGCGAGCGGAGGGCCATGCGAATTGACCAATAGGAGAGGCCGATTTTTTATAGGGCACTATTTGTGTAAAGGATCTTATAATGCTCCTCATTTCGACGCGCCATTTTCTGATAATCTGGCTTCAGTACTGCAGTTGTTGCACAATTAGGTATAACACCAACACATATCCTCAACGGAGTGTTAGCACGTTAGCTGTGTAGTATATCAGTCTTTATCTTTTTATTATATATGTGGGCAAAACTATTCGATAAGAAGGATCACTTTCCGCGGCGGCAACGATATCGGCAGGCCATGATACAAATAAATAGTATATTATTTTATATGGAGGAAAAGTAATACTTTTCATGGCGCGCTCGTGTTTAACAGCCGAACGGAGTGAGGCTGGTAATAGAGAGCAAGCCATGAAAAGTAACTTTTCCTCCAAACAAAATATGCTGTTTTTTCTTCAAATGTCGACAAATTAATGCAAAAACGTCTCTTTTTAATAGTAATAATAATTATTATTAAAGATAAGTGGGTTCGCAAGGCGGCTTAGACCGGTGCGGTGTCGGTGAATAGGCTCAGTTTTTTGCTATAGTAATGTCACATAAAGCTGTCAGTGGACACTGTCAACAATAATTATTTTTTTGTGTCTTTGATTGCGTTTTAATTCCGTATTGATAAGCAGTTATTGAGTAAGTTCAATTAAATAATAACCAATTTGTTCCTAAATTAGTTATTTTTAGAAATGCAGTCACAAATTGAGTGATAAATACAAATTTTAGTTTAATAACTCTTGAGTTGTTGACGCTTATTTTGATGTTTGTTTGTATTGTATCTATGTTGATATGACAACACTTTTACCTCCGCCGGCGGAAAAGTGAAAAGTAAAGCTCCGGCGGAGGAAAAACGAAACTTCACTGCCGCCTACACAGTCGAGTAATGATGGATTTACTGACGTTTGAAGAAAAACAATCATGTTGGCAGGCGACCTTTGACGCGACGGCCATAGACCAGCTCATCCTTTTGTCAGATTAATTTTCATGCCTAAATTATATAGTCGAGTCAATATTCGATATAAGATAATATCGCTATTTTTTAGTTGTATTGTATTACAAAATAGGAATGAAATATACAGTAAAAATATTGTGCGAAACCTTTAACCAATTTTAAAAACACCCAGAAGGCCAAAATTTAATTGAATATTAAAAGATGGGGAAAAATCGAGCAACATTTTCTTCTTGATGTCTTTTGTCAGAATATTAGTATTCGGAAATATAGTGAAATCATTAGCACAAAATCAAAATCTTTTAAATATTAGTTATTACATACCTTGAGTATTGTTATCAATAATAACTAATTAAAAACGTTAACAGATTTTTGAAACAGCCAGTTGAATACAAACTTAATCAAAATATTTATTTGGTGATAATAATAAAAAAAACCATAACGTAAGTTTGACAGAGCGCTGCAAACAATTCAGAAGATATCAATTGTGTTTTTCCAAAGCCAAATAGAGTGTTAGAGTGCTATAAATAATTTCGTCATAAATTTGATTAAATATACCGCAAACGAAAATATCGTTTATGGCCAGCTTTTATTTAAATTCAACCTGTGTGCGGCGAAATTCGCCGATCGTTACTAGGCAACGAAGAAATTAAACGACGATCCCTTTGTAGTGCTCTCTTGTCATTAAGTGGACCTTCTTGTCGTAGTTAATATTCGCTGGTTATAGATAAGTAAGCTTTGTTAACAAATACTATGCATTTTAAACAATAAAGCATGTTTTGAATTGAATAATCAAAAATTATGTCACGATGATAGACCTCAACAACCTAATTTGGAAAATTAGGGTTTCCCGTATATTTTATTTGAAGAGATATCAAAATACAAAGCTTTTATATTTTTTAATGAACTTTAAGAAATTGTTAATCAAAATGTCAAAAAAAATTGGCAAATGTCAAATTTTGATAGGTTGATATTTTGTTAATGGAACGCCCTGTATATTATTTTTAAATTCTGATAGATCTCTTCTTTCTGATTTTAAATATATATGTGTTTATAACATTCCGTTCAGTAGTTTTCGAGATATATGCCTCCAAACTTTTTAAATACCGATCCGTTAAAATGGCCTTTAAAACATATTAGTTAGCCATGAAAAAGAAACAATTGCAATGAATCAACAAACGACGCCATATTCGTCTTTAACTGATCATCTTGTTAAATTAATAAAATATTTTACTTATCTATGACGACCATAAGATGGGGTATTCAGAAGAAGAACAACTAAATATGGTTCAATTATTTTATTTAAACGGCGAAAATGCATCCGGAGCTTGCAATGAATATAATAGGTAGTTTCCACATAGAAGACTACCAACTCGCCAGATAATATTAAATGTGGTAAAATTATTTAATGAAAGAAGGACACTAAAACGAAAAACACGGACGGTAGAAAGGAACGCTGAAGAAGACTTAAATATTTTATTTTGAAGGTATTTTTATTTTTTACATTATCCTATTTTTTTTACTGAATTTGGTTTCCGTGTCTTTTAGAAAATCCTGAGTGGTCAATTCCTGATGCTTCACTTTTTTTTTAATAAGTCGTGGCAAAAAATCCATTCAGTATTAAAAAATTATAAAAGTAAGCCCTACAAGTTTTTGCCTGTTCAAGATTTAACTGATGAAAATAAAATTAATCGATTACACTTCTGTGAAGAAATACAGAGATGAATATTAGGGAACCCATTTATTTTATCAAATATAATTTTTACCGACGAGGCCACCTTCACCACAGAGGGAATGTTCAACCGAAAAAATAAACATGTTTGGGCCAGGCAAAACCCACATGCAATACAGGCGGTCAAAATCCAAGGAAGAAGATCTCTACATGTTTGGTGTGGTCTCCTTAACAACAAAGTTATTGGCCCTATATTCCTTCAAGGTAACTTAACAGGGCAAAAATATCTTGATCTGCTACAAAATGAAGTTGAACATCATTTAGAGCTACTGCCAGTAAATGATTATATTAATTTGATATGGCAACAGGACGGAGCCCCTCCCCACAATGTCCTACCAGTCACAAATGTTTTAAATAATCGATATCTGTTTTGGATAGGAAGACACGGACTATTACGAGCAAGGCCAGCAAATAGTCCTGATATCTGCCCACTTGATTTTTTTCTTGTGGGGTTAGTTTGGGTTAGTTAACAAAATTTATTACAACAGACCAAGGACCATAAACATATAAGAAGAAAGGATCGGCGAATTATCGTTTTTTTTTTTATCATGGCTAACTTACTACAGTAAACTTTAGAATATTTGAACGATTTTTTTTTTACTACTTTGGACGCATACAATTCGAAAACTATTAAACGAAATGTTACAAACATATATATATATTTGAAATCAGAAAGAAGAGATCTATCAAAATTTGGAATAATAATGTGTTCCATTTAAAAAATATAACAACCTGTCAAAATTTGACATTCGCCAATTTTTTTTCACATTTAGATTAACAACTTCTTAAACTTCATAAAAAAATATAAAACTCTGGTATTTACCGTATTTTGATATCTCTTCTAATAAACTCTCTAGGTGGGGTGTACAAATATACGGGAAAACCCTGTAAGAATTTTGAGAGAAGTAATACAGGGCCATTAGGTTTTTGTTTGTTAAGGTGATGAAGGCAGATCCTATAGTATTGCTTCAAATGGCATATAATGAAATAAATCAGTGAGAACTTTAATACCTAGTACTCTTGTCAGCAACTATTCTTAAAAGACCTCCAGTGTTATTATCAGCATGCAAATTTACCACTTTTTGACTTCTCTCAAAATATTTGAAACTGTATTCCCTTTTTCAAAATTGTATTGCTATGGCCTCTTATGAAATAATTTTTGATGTACTGGTTTCGCGTTACTAACTTCTCGCTAATATCTAGTATAATTATTATGTTGCCATCCGCCATCCACTGTTGCTCGTTCTGTTTATGCCAAATGCACTTCAACCTTTTTATGTAAACTAATGTGTCTTTTTTCCTTTGGAATTCATTCCTTCATCTATTGTATTAAAGTTATTCCTAAAGATAACCCTGAATAGAATTTACAAAAACTGATACACAATTTGGATGTACGAACGGCTTTGGTAAAAGAAATGCCCTATTTCGCATTCAAGATTTAATTCAAAGATGTTTAGGCATAAACAAATAATATACATGTGTTTAATATATTACAAAAAGGTTTTTGATAAAGTACATGTATACGAAATTTTCATAATATTCAGCAACGAGATGGAATAATCGTCAAGCTCTATTCGAATCAGTTGAGTTAGAGCAGTTCATGGAAGAAGCAGGAGTAAGGCAAAGCAGTGCACTCTCTATCTTGCTATTTAATATTTACTCTGCGTCTATATTGTCTAAAGTCTGACAGCAAAAAGGAAATTTACATAAATTGAATAGGTATCCTTAAATAACATTCGCTACGCCGATGACAGACTATTGAGTAACTCCGCCGAAGACCAGTAGTGGCTAGTAAGAAAAACTAACGAAGCAAGAAAAATAAGTGGCTTAAAAATAAACTTAAAAACCAAACTAACATAAATTAATAATTGATAGTATCTGGAGGATAAATAATGTCTAGTCTAATTTCTAGAAAATAAAGTAATTAAAATTGAGAAATGATGAATTTATCAGATAAAAAACTTCTACCTGTCGATAACTAAATGGAAGTCGAAGACCTTGTCTAGTTAAATGATACATTTATCGAATGAAGGGAGTCTCATGGACAGACGAAGTACGCAACGTTGTTCTCCTACGACGTCTTAGTGCTTTCACTGAATTTCACATCGGTTAGGAAACATAGGAAAACGGATCGATTGTAAAATGAGTTGGCACGATGCTAAATACGTATAGAATAACTTTAGGCATTTTGTAAAACGGGTGACCCCACAAATTGTGCCGGTAGTGATGCGCGAGGGTGACGACTAATAAAAATTGCAATTTTCTGTATTAATTATTTAGCAGCCTATATGTAACCGAAGTAAGTAATATATGACTAATTGATTGAATTTTACAATGCAATAAAGCGCAGACAGCTTGAATACTTCATGACAGGTGAAAGGTATCGCTCCTTTCAACTAATCATACAGAGAAAGATAAAAGGTTGCAGAAAACTTGAACGAATATGTCCATCTTAGATGCAAAAGCTTAGGGAATGGCACGATAAAAGTACAATATTACTGTTTCGAAGAAGAGTCTCCAAAATGTAGTTAGCCATACAAGAAGCACCAGAACAAGAATTGGCCGATAGGTTAAGGTATTTTAAATATTGTAGTTTAGATGTTTTGACATTAGCTACAACCCTAGATGATGCTATTGTTCTTGTGTTAGCAAAATACGAGTAGAGTTTTAAGATTTTAGTTTGGTAAGGTTTTAATTAATATTTGAGGTCCGGTTTGAGTTATTTTTTGTTCATTAAGTACATTACGTCAAAACATATATGAATTAATATAATATGTTACAATGATTGATACTTACGAGGCACGCAACTGCCAAACTTCTCAGGGAACTCAGATATTAAATCATCATTTATTCTATCTTTGAGAGGTCCCAAAATGATAACAGGTCTAGTGTACTGTATCTGCATTTGCTGCACAGCCTCGTATGATAATACGCTTTCTTCATTACCTGGAATAAATAGGTTATTAATCTGGACACTAAATAAAATTCAGCAACAATGCAGTTTCGAAGAAAAGTTTGTTATTAGAACACCGTCACTTATCATATATAAAAAGTAAACATTTTCGTAAGCCGGGCTTCTCAATCTTTGGCAACCAAAAGTCCAGGAATTGAAAACTAACCAGCTTGATTATGGCAACCATTCTGACTAAAAGGTTATCACAGATTGTGAAATCGGGCCTAAAAGTTAATATGTAATCGCAAAAATCCTCTATAAAAGAAGCCACAAGATGTAACTATCAAGATCAAATAGATTCACACTAATTAAGATCATACTAACTGAGATGAACAGCTGACGATACAAAACTAAAAAATTGCAAATTTGCAAATAAAAATAAAAGTGATCTTTAGTAAAAAATACTACATTGTCCCTCAGCTGATTTATACAATAATGTGCGTTTACAGTCTAGTCTATAAAATGATTACTGGAATGTTCAAAATATTCCTGTCATCGTGTCGAAACCGCGAGAAATAATGCGATAAGAGTTTTTATCTTATAAGCTAAATTAGCAAGAAACAGGCATTTTCTAGAGTACCTCAAAATAAATAACTAATTCATAATTTAACCGAATAGGGAACAGGTTTAATCGTACCGGAATTAAAGAGTAAGATATATTTTTTCTAAGATTTCTTAATGTTTATACAACAAGGTTTAGGCGCATTTTTAATTTATTGGTAGTTAGTAGTTATAAGCTAGTCAAGGATTGGGTTGAAATTATGGAAAGATACAATAGTTCCATATAATTATTGTAAATAATCGGCTAAGAGCTGCTCCTGCTATTTATATTTATAAATGCGCTAGAACGATCCGATGCTTAATGTATTAATGTCATCAGGATTAAAACAAATGCACTGTGAATATTTAGGATTTTAACATATGAGGCACTAATGCAAAAACATTTTTTTTAGCAAAAACAATTTTCATAATGTATGAATTTGTATTTTTTGCAAGCAGTGCCTTATTAATATGGCCAAAAATATTTATAGTCTTAGTACGGAACATTGAGAATAATAATATAATCGAATTAAGTTTTGCGGAAAAGTGACCAGTGGTGTATATAATAATAACATGAAAAAGATACGAGCTTAACACAATTAATGATGATATTTTTGATGTGCTGGTTCCAAAAATACCTGCATTTTTCGTAGCAGTTCAAGACTTTAAGATACAGGCTAATTGATTTTCGTTCTTATAAAAGGCGAAAATAATAATGAAATAATAATGCTTTTAGAGAGTGAAATTTCCTACTTAGAACTAGAATCTAATCAGCCAGTTTGAGTTACCCACGTCTTACCCATGACGGTAAAACCTGACGACCTTCCTATACCTGTGTAACCCCCACCACAACCTAATGAATACATCGACCATATCATCCTCTCCTTAACTCGGTTCAGCTTATTACTGAGGTATCGTAGGTGAATATGTGTTATTATTTTGTGTAAATTTTCGGCGTTCCTTAGTATTATAAAACACTACATTAAAACCATGACATCTGCAAGCAGATGTGTAAATCATCCAGATGCTATTTGCCATGAATGTGGCGAATACACTTTGAAACAAAGTCGAAACCTATTTCCGACTTTATGAAAAGGAGTTATCTGACCTATTTTGGCATTCACTTAGGCTACCACAGTAAATCTTGGTCTCCACGATGCCAGTGCAAAATATGCGAGTTCGATGAACCAGTACATAGTACTGGTTAATCGAACGTAACTGCAAGAATTCCCAGCAGAATTTTTTTTTGATCCGTTGGTATCGATATGTCTAAAAAAAATTTGACTTTATAGATGCAAAAATACCTATAAAGAATTAAACAAATCCTATAATGAATATGTATTATGCCTTTATGCTCCAAAATAGATTATTGTAGATAATAATAGCTGCTATTGGCAAATTACCTCTAGTAATCCCTGAAAAATGAGTTTAATCGATACTAAATTTGTATCGTCTTTTTAATATTTTGTTATGCAATTCACATTTAATCGGTCCCCAATTTCCTGAAAACATGTCGTTGGCAAGATCAAATGAACTGATACAACTTCATGAAAAGACAAACGATCATTACAAGACAAACCTTGAGATTCAGCTGAGGGACCAATATTAAAACAAATTGAGTATTTCTACAATCTATCTAAATGCAGAACAAGAATTGAATATCTAGAACGGTACGGGAGCTCTCTAAGTATACATTCATTCTAAAAATGATCTACATTATTTGATAACAAACGGTACGTGTGAGTTCTTAAATGAATTTCGTTTGTAGAGGTGAATTAATAAAAGATCATATATAATGTTGCTTGGTAATAAATAACCGAAAGATTATTATTCTATTTTCTTATATAGATATGTTAAGAGATATCAAAATGCGGTAACGATACTTTGACATATTTCTGAATTACAAATGCTGTTATTTTGAATGTCAATAAAGAGAAAAGATTAAGAGAGATCTTTTAAAAATTTTAATCAGCACAAAGATATAGATCTTTTAATAATCCTTGTAAGGATGTAAACCCTATTCAGTTGGATGCAAATGATAAAATTACTATAAAAAAGTAGAGTTTTGTGCAAACTTAAATTTGCTATAATATTTAATTTACTATGTATGACAAATATCTAAGCAGAATTGGTCTGAACAATAATTAAATAGTTTCCGTTGGTGGTTGGTTCGAAATGTCTCCTAAACACCATAAAAATTTCTCAAATAGCAGATATCATAAAATCAACACCTTATCTTATTCTTCTTCTTTAGCAACATTTCTCCCTCCACCCTGGGACATAGGCTTTGCATTTTTCCATGCGTGCCAGTTTTGATACCAGCGACTCTGGTCTGATTTGTGATCTTTCGGTGCTCCTCTGTAATCTGCGTATCTATTGTACAATTCATTTTGTCCACTTCTCTTCTTCCTGTCGTGCTATATGCCTTGTCCATCTCCATTTTGATGCTTTTCGACTTGTTACATCTTCTATTCCGGTTCTATTTCTAATGTGGTCTTTCAGATTTATGCCGAGCATGCTCTTTATGTTGTTCTGAGCGTATTAACTAGATATGATAATTAATGTCATCGTCTCCATGCTATAAGTCATACCGTGGAGGATGCAAATAACGAAAACTTTCCCGTTTCAAGTTTATCGGAACTATCGGACCCAATCTTTCCACAGTGTTCCCCAAGTGATACCTAATAACTTGCGTGTCTGCCGACGATTGGAGGATCTTTCCAGCTGTAAGACGTTTATTTAGCAGATTTCATTGCTTTCAGCGTTACTTCTCCTCCTAGCTTCGGTATTTCGATAGTAACTTCGAAGTTCGGAGCTCGATTGCTTTTCATTGGAAATAAGCTAAACGTTTCATGTCTCGTTATTTCGGAAACATCTTCGGATCTCACGTTTTTTTTATGGTTTTATCGTTTATTTCTGGTAATTTTGGAATTATGGAAGAACACAGTTCTGCGCGGAAGTCCTCGGTTATTTTCGTAATTTGCTGGCTATATTTTGTATTTATATGATTCCAGGATAAGGATCCGCACAACCTGTTGCTAATTAACTTTAGGTCTTCCATATTTTTGTTCTGATAATAACTTTTTTTAGCAATTACGTACTTCTTTACCGTTTTATTAATATCCACAGTCTCATCCTAATTTCTACAACAAACTCTACCAAATTCTATCCCATCTTTCAATACGTCTTGCCAGCGTGTAAGATTATAGCAAATATCAATTAATTGTATTACGCACAGCAGTTGAGCTAGAGAATCGGGCCACAATTATAACAAATTACTTTCAGTACGCTTCGTGGCTCGTACAAGCATATTATTGAATTACGGCAAACATTTTGTGGCATATATTCAAGTGCTACCCAAATAACGTCATCGGAAATTAAGAGATGGAAGTTTTAGGTGAATAGATCCTACTAATCTCTTCAGCAAACGTCGACGTCTGGCCTTAGCCGCACGATTCAGAAAATTCTCAACGACCATAGGTTCACCCCTATAATATACGATTGGTTTAATATGTGTTTTTCGGACGAAGCTTCGTCGACAAAAGGAGAGGTGATCGTAAAAGAATGCAGCGGCGCAACATGCGATATACAAAAAACTAGGTCTAATGCATTTGTTAAATGCATTTCTGGCAATCACTTCGGGCGCTTGATTAAGCACAACTTTCCTTTTAAATGTTAGCTTTCTTAATAATTTCAGTTAACAATTCTTCATTTCAGCTAAAAACGGAACACTTCATAAGACATCTAACAATTCTACCCTGCTGTATCAAAACTATCAAGTTGACATACATCTGCGAGGTGAGCGCGATATTTCTCAGTCAGCCAAACAAATGTTCGTTTGTATGCCTTCAATTGATGCAAGGTGCCCTATCCCAGTATGTCAGAAACTTTAAAAAAGTTTAAAGATAAATATTGTAGCCCACTATTGTTATGTATTTAAAGTTTCCAATTGATTTCTTTTAATACCGTAATCCGAACTTGTTTGTCATTAAAAAAGTTGCTTGCTTTAACAACTAAACAGTTTTTTAAAATTGAAGAGTAGAGAGAATATTGCCTAACAAGTTTGTTAAGTTAACTTTTCCGTGTGAAGTATTATTTAACCAGCTATAGTCATCATGCGTTGTTTTTTTCTACTCTGTCCATGAAACATAACTATTTTTTAGTATATGTATTCAATAGTTTATACCTCGTATATTTAACGGAAAATCGATCCAACTAAATGAGTAAACACCGTATTTATAATATGTTTGTATTATCTTTGTTAAGTAATGTGATATGGACGGACATATGCATGAGTTTTACTTACTCTTATTGTAAAAATAAATCAACCAAACAAATGAATTTTAAATAACAAGAAACAAAATAAAAATCAACATTGACACTGTCTTTCAAATGTAGTGTCATATTGTAAAGTATTATACTATTATTTCCTATATCTTCAATAGATTTTTATATCAGAAAATATTTAACATAAAAAAGAACAGCCTACAGAACGGTATAGTAATTTTATGCTGATTGTGTTGGTCAATTTCCACACACGCACCTAAAACCATCTCACCATCAGTAGGTCTCTTCATTTACCTACCATATTTATATATATTATTTAATATTATATAAAATGAATAAAAATCTATTAAATATACAAGTAGTTGTTAGTTAAAAGTAACTGTGTTAAAACCAAATAACAATAAAGTAACGAAGGCGTTAGAAGCAAATAATGTTTTATTTTTAATACAAATTCACCATAGCTATTTCGTTTCTAAATAAATTTCAAGAGTTCGTTGGAATGACTGCCTAATTACTCACTTAGGCATATTTTCACAAGTCCATAAACTCCTATTATTTCTAATGCAATTATTCATCCCGATCTAGATTTTCGGCGCTATTCATATGACTGCTCTCAAGTTAATGGTTTATAATCGATAACAACTGGAAGTATCCCGATACTAGAATCGAATCAAATCTCCTCTACAGTCAAGAAAAGATTTTAATTTTGTTAAAGTTCACAAATGTTTTAATTGAAAATTAGCAAATAGCTCGTTTCTATAATAGGTATGTGCTAACTTCATCCGGTAGGATGGGTTTAAAATATACAAGAAAACTTTGCACAAGCCCATCAGAGTCTCAATTAGACATGTAATTTCCGCAAACAAAATAAGGCTGGTATTATTGGGAGAAGGCATGTTGATGCTAGTTTTATATTTCTTTAATGTCTTGCATACCTATTAACTTGTAGGTTGAGTATTCAGTATGAATGTTTAGAAAAAGTTAGTACTAATCACTCGAACTTACCATACGACTTCAGGTCGGGTTTTATATTGACAGGGTCTAGAGGCATAAACTCGACGAATTAACATAAGCCATAGTTTTATTAAATCGTGATTTTAAGAACGATGGTATACTAATAGCCATTTGAACTTAACTTTTGCTTTGTGTGTCAGAATGTTTACCTTTGTCTCTACCACAGGCGTGTTGAAATCTTCAATATATGACATCTTCGGTCCTGGTCTCAGGGTGCTACCTGCACAAGTGCTAATTAAAGGTCCCTAAAGAAGCCAAATACTCTAAAAAACTTGACAATATTCGAGGCTTTGAGGAACAAATCTGCCTCCGATGCTAAAAGCGAGAAATGTATAACTTAAAATCATTAGAAAACGTTCATAACAGCAAAACAGTAAAAATCTCATGCACTTTGTCAAGTTTTGAATTTAAGTACTCTAGCCGTATTTTTAATTATTTTAATTTTTAGATTTCTAGCATTTGACAACAGGATTTTTAGCTTTGTTAGGGTCACTTAATCACCTATATCCAACCTGGGACCAGAAACGAAGAGGATCTATATTGAAAGTTTCAAAAGGACTATGGTGGGGAAAAAGGTAAAAAAATTGATAAGCCAAGATGAACATAGACTAGTATCTTATAATGCTTGCTGTTATCTATAATAAAATTTGGTGCGGTTATAAGCATATTACATTTGCTAAAATAATATTTATAATGGTTATTTCGTTTTAAAATCTACAATTAATTAGCCAATTCTGCCCTAGACCAGCGACCGTCTGCAGGGCAATACAGATTTCGGTATCACACTAATTAAAGTCGTAAATTTCTGTTATTGTTATTTGGTTATATATTCGACATTCGATAAAGTAACAAACAAAACAATTACAATTAGACAAACAGAAAGACCAACAATCAATTTAAGTCCAAAGTTTCCATATTTAAAATTGGCCATTTAATCTCAAAAAATGCTTTCATTAATCTATGAAACGGATAATTTTTTGGTTATCGATAGCTAACGCTAGACGCATTCTTATTTATCTATTATAAACGCGATCTACATAGAATTAATTACACTAGACCTGTAAGAGCGGTCGAATTTGATCGATGCATGAATTGATGACTGTTTGTTTAAAGTTAGTATAAACGAAATTAATCAGGTAATTAATTTATGAGTCATTTTATTAAGTTTATGTGAAATATGGTTATCCGAACATCTGTCATGATCTTTCCTTCGGTGGCAATTATAGAGGCTTCTTATGAAGAAAAGTTTATATGAACATATATTACTTTTACGACACAGGTTATAAAATACTGTATACAAACAGAACAATTCACATCATTTACTCTTCCATGCTCATGAGTCAATAAAATATGTATATATTTGTTCTATCGTATTTCTGGTTTTTCATTCGTTCACTGAAAAAGATGGCTAAATCCATCTGAGGCTTCAAATATCAAATTGTATATTGACCAATCGAGATTATCCAATATAGAAGAATTTTTCAAGTGCAAAAGCATAAATATGCTTTATTTGTAGTTCAGTAAATCGAAGAATATACTTTAAGTAGACAAAGTAGAAGCTATAGCGATATAATATGAAAAATTTGAAAGAAACTTAAACATGGGAAAAACAACACATCGATTTTCTCACTTATTATAAACTGAATGGTATGATCTTTATTGCATTTTTGGACTCTAGGAGAAGTTTCTAGACATTTTCTATGACATACCTAATGCTGTTTTTCAGTCGCTATTAAAATATTTCAAATTAAACATAAACATATTTTTTCCAGGTTGCAAACGAAATGCCTGATAGCTTTTTCAATCATTTTAATCGCAGATATCAAAGTTAAGTTGAGGTTGACAATAACATGAGAAATAAAATAATAAATCTGAACGAAAGTGATGCTGAAAGTCTTATAAACACTCGTCAGAGGCACATAACAATGCATGAAAGTGCGAAGAATTAGATGGCGGATATGTTGAAAATTTCCTTTATTAATTAATTATCAATTTTAACATTTATTTCTTATTATTGTCTATAATCACTTGTTATTACTTCAAAATATTAATAACTAACAAAAATCTAAATTTATTGGTTAATAGAATATATCGTTTTGCATACAAATTAAATTATTCTATTATGTCACACTTCATATTAACCTTTTTAGGTATTTCAGCTTGATTAGGATCACTAAATTTATATCATGACACCTGTAGCGAAACGGTCTTCTCTATTACAGATCCAACTGGCGTATAAGGAAAATATTTATTATCCAGAGATGTACATATTACAATCTGCTTGTTTAAGGGAGTAGTCCGTTCGTTAATGATTCCAAATAACCAGGTTTGATACCTTTATAATTAAAACTAGCTGAGAAAAATTACAAAAACTATGCCATAAGATCGATCAGTTCACTTTAGTGCTCTAGCAGCAGATTATTTTATATCGTGCTCTCTCTAACACATCAATGTTATGGAGTAACTCTTTTCTCAGTTAGTTTTAAAGCTAAAGATATCAAACCTGGTATATTCGGAATCCGTAAGCAACGGACTATCATATAAATGGTGCATATACAGGGCGATTCAGTTATAAAAACCGGTTGATATTTTTCGTATATTCATGAAAAACTTCACAATTATTGAATTTAAAGTTTTCAATATCTTTTAAAATAGTCTGTAGGTACACGCGAAAACCTTGTACTTTCACAAATTGTATTAAAATATCTATTACAACTCTAAAATAAATTAATATTCCGGGCTTATCCATTGAAGTTCTAGGTGAAAAAAATTATTGGTTTGGTAGTTGAATAAGTAATAATTTCTAGAGATCCCGTTAAAGCAAGAACTTTTCTTCATAAAATAATTAATTCACCTAAGACTATGACAATATTCGGAAAAACATTCAAAATATCTGATTACAATGGTTTATTTGATTTATGGACATTTCTATACGGCTTGATAATATTACTATGCTGGTCTAACTGTTTGTTGTTCGACAAACAAAAAAAAATAACTGTTAATTAAATGTTAATATGACAATGTTCAGCTAGGCGAGAATGATCCTCAAAACGCGGGAGAACTAGTGCAAATTTTGGAGGGGTAAACGCATCAAATTTTGCCGCCATGCATCACAACACTAAAACTTACTAAGATCGTCAATATTGTCACTATTCTCCAGATATATTAGCGTAATTTCTTCCATGTAAGGGAGCTCAACCCGATATAATATTTCACCTGTACTAGGAAACACAGAAAGAAGCCAAAAAAGAAAAAATATATATAGTAAATGATAAAACGTGAATTATTACCTAACTATAAAAATTTAAAGTATGTGAAGAGAAATGAGAAAAATGTATACTATACCTTCATTATTCGAGTCTTCTTGTGTGTAGCATAACATAAAGGCTGAAAAAGAAAAACAACTTATTACTTATCTTAAACTTGGTGAAATAACTAAATGTTATATAAAATATAGGTTATTTGTAAAATTAGCTACCGTGCGTTTAGCTAGATTGATTTTCGGAGTATACGGTTCGATCTCAACGTCATCTCTTATTTCATATCCTGCAAACCAAGTAGACCGAGCTATGTTCTCCAAAACCAATTGCTATTAACAAACCAACCATGCTTCCAGCACATTCCGTGTACTTCGAGCATGTATCTAAATATTATACTATATGGTTTATTTATTATCGAAAAAACTCGGCAAGCATTTAAAGTGTGCAACAAGAGAATTAAGCTGAATCAATGTTCCAACTACATTTAAGGTACATTAGCTTAATGGACAAGTAAAATGCTAGTTTAAAATCCTTGAATTAATTATTAAGTTAAAACGAAAGAAATGTCGAAATTGCATATTAAATTTTCGTCGAAATAGAGTAAGCTTCTAACAGTTTACAGTTTTTAAGAGCTTAACCTTATTACCTTCAAGATATCTACCCTTTTAAAAGGGAAATTAGTAAATAGATCAGTTTAAACAAGTTACCAGCTTTGACAAAGTACTTCACTGATGTATAGTTCAAAGAAGTAAAATTTAAAATAAATACGTAATATACTTTAAACTTATAAAAAACTTCATCAAATTCATCCTAGGAGTTTGAAGCCGTTCAGCCTGTTACATATTAACGCTATTAGTTTTTCAGGAGTCTGTAGTGGAAACTTTCATTTTCGGACTCCAGCAGTTACTCATGAATAGATCACTTCTAACAGAAAGAAAGAGCAAATCATATTGTTACGATTTTCCCGTGGGTTCTGAACGAAAATTAAAACTTTTACTATTTTAAACCAATGCTGTCTTTATTCTTAATCACTGTATACAATTAAACACACCAAAGTACTCTTATAAATTTACAGCTAATAGCTCTTTACAATTCAACACTCAATGATTAACTAACTGCAATTCGCGTTTTGCCCGCTATTTATATACAATCCAAAATCTATCGCGAATACTCTGGGAGAAGCGGGCCTCTCTATATTATTCTCGACCAGAATGCATCGAAAGAATTCCACCACAGTTCCTGAATCTTCGCGGCCGGCGATGACTCATACGTAGTCGCGACAAGGCCAGTTCTATAGGATAGCACAAAAACATTCGGATGGTTGCTAGCCGTGACAATACGGTATTATGTAATGTCAAATTAAAAACTTCCACAGTTTGGCTCGGAATAAAATATGGAAACTGGACGAAACGTTTATACTCGAGGACATTTTAGAGGGGTAGTTATTACGTCACTTAACCACAGATTCAACTCTTAAAATCTCAAATAGAAAGCTGGGCCAAATGAACTCATTTGATAGCCTATTAAAATATTTCTTCCACGGTGTCATATTTTTTATGTTTTGTTTCAGAACTTTTGGGTAAATTGAAACCATAGTCCAGAAAGTTGCTCTATTTTATGAATTTCAGTTGGTATTGTCCACTGAGTTTTAATTGTAGTACGGAAGGAGACAGCAATTAGACTACGTAATAGAGAAACTTCAACATACAGGCAGTGCAGCAGCGGTGTAATCAACTACTAAAGCAGAAAGCACTGAAATCTTTAAAGTTTGATTTAAGTCGGTTCGAGAAATAAATGAAATGACGTTAAACATTAGGAAAAGTGGTTTTCTTATTCTTAAGTATCGCCCTTGCTCTAAGTCAAAAAGGCACTTCATTAAAACAACAAACACCTACGTATGAAGAATGTACACCTTGAAATATATATATCTAATATAGATAATTTTTAAGATAGTTCAAGAACGAATTGAAATGTTTTTAATTTATACTCTAAAACAGAGCTTTATCCACAATACCGAAAGAGAATTTTTGCACTCGACGCGCGTTTCGCTAACCATGTTAGCATCATCAGGAGATGATTAAGACTAAAATTAAAATCTACCTAACTCCCTTTTATACTACTGTTTGCTCAATCAAGCGGAACTAAAAAGAACCAATATTGGAATCCCACTAGTCACGCTGGATTAACCAATACAATGGACTATACGGAATAGGCCCTCTATCTCTATTTAAACTATTCTTACATTTAATAATTTCCATACTTTCATATGCGTCTAATAATCTCCTATCAGTTATATTATGAATTAATTTTAAATTTTTTATTGCTATTCTATGATTATTATCAAAAGCATGCGCGGCAACACTTGATTTTTCTGTTCTACCATACTTTAAATGAGCTATATGTTCTTTGAATCTCGTCTGTATAGATCGTCTAGTTTGCCCAACATATTTTTGGTTACAATCCATACATCCAATTTCATATATTCCACTTCTTTCTAACATTTCAATTTCGTCCTTTAGACCACCTAATAGTTTCTTAATATTAAACTGAGTCTGGTATACTAATTTTAAACCTACTTCCTTAAAAAATTTTTGGAGTCCTCTAGTATACTGAGGATTATACGGTATCGAAACATATTTTGTATTGTCATCTTGATTAACAAAAGAAGTGGAATCACGAATGGTCTTTCTAAACAAATGCCTATTAATTAGTCTATTTATTAAGTTAGTATTGAAACCATTAACTTCCGCTATATTCCTAATTGTTTCCTTTTCTTTATTAAATCTTTCTCTGCTAAGAGGAAAGTTAACCATACGGTGTACTAAAAAATGAAAGCTGGCCATTTTATGTTGGTCGCAGTGGAAGGAATCATTAGGAATATATCGGTTAGTGGCAGTATTTTTTCTGTAAATATCAAATTCTAAGGTGTTATTATCGTTCCTAATCACTAAAGTATCCAAGAAAGGTAGTTGGCCATTGTTCTCGACTTCATAAGTAAATTTGATGGTGGGGAAACGGTTGTTTAGTTTTGTTACAAAATCTTCAATATTAGCGGTTTTTGTGTCGAATATCGCGAAAATGTCATCCACATACCTGTACCATATCCTTGGAAAATATTCGAACTCTTGGCTTATTTCATTTTCAAATTTACTCATGAAAAGATTAGCTAAAAACGGTGATAAACAGTTGCCCATTGCCGTGCCTTCAAGTTGTTGGTAATAGTCATTTTTATATTGAAAATAATTTTGATCCATGCAAAGTTTGGTTAAAGTTAAATATTCTTGTTTGATTTCATTATTAAAACTATTCATCTCAAGTAATTCTCCAAGGTATTGCAAGGTCTGTGGGATTGGTACACTAGGGAACAATGAGCTAACATCAAACGAGATTAAAATTTCACCTTCATTAAGAATCGTATCTTTAATTTTGTTTATGAAATCTAAGGAATTTTGAATTTGAATTGGATCTTTTAAACAAGGGTCTGAATTTTGCATTGCCTCCACCAAAGGATAACTTACTTGATATCGTAGGTAATATAGAAAGCTCTATTAAACATCTTCCTGACTCTACTAAAGGATTTGTAAGAGAAGCATGCAGGAATCAGATCTCAAAAAATGTAATTAATAATAATGTTAACTCTCGACCTGGAAAAGGGAAAAATATAATCAAGAGATTAAAGGAGAAAGATGTTTTCTATCTAAAAGCTGACAAAGGTAATAAGGTTGTTATATTAGACAAAAGTGAATATTTTCAACGGGTTGATAATTTAATCGAATCCGGACCCTACAGCAAAATCTCAAGGAATCCATTATCTAAAATGGTAACACAAGTTAAAAACACTTTGAAGAAATGTAGCAACCTTATTTCTGATCAAATTAAATATAAATTATCTGTGAGTAATCCTACTATGCCGAAACTATATTGTCTTCCCAAGATTCATAAACCTGGGAAGGCAATGCGTCCCATAGTCTCGGCAATAGGATCGCCAACTTATAATATATCCAAGTGGCTAGCAAACCAGTTTGAAAATTTACCTATAAAACAACAGAATTCAGGAGTACTAAATTCCTTAGATTTCATAAACAAAATTAAAGATACGATTCTTAATGAAGGTGAAATTTTAATCTCGTTTGATGTTAGCTCATTGTTCCCTAGTGTACCAATCCCACAGACCTTGCAATACCTTGGAGAATTACTTGAGATGAATAGTTTTGATAATGAAATCAAACAAGAATATTTAACTTTAACCAAACTTTGCATGGATCAAAATTATTTTCAATATAAAAATGACTATTACCAACAACTTGAAGGCACGGCAATGGGCAACTGTTTATCACCGTTTTTAGCTAATCTTTTCATGAGTAAATTTGAAAATGAAATAAGCCAAGAGTTCGAATATTTTCCAAGGGTATGGTACAGGTATGTGGATGACATTTTCGCGATATTCGACACAAAAACCGCTAATATTGAAGATTTTGTAACAAAACTAAACAACCGTTTCCCCACCATCAAATTTACTTATGAAGTCGAGAACAATGGCCAACTACCTTTCTTGGATACTTTAGTGATTAGGAACGATAATAACACCTTAGAATTTGATATTTACAGAAAAAATACTGCCACTAACCGATATATTCCTAATGATTCCTTCCACTGCGACCAACATAAAATGGCCAGCTTTCATTTTTTAGTACACCGTATGGTTAACTTTCCTCTTAGCAGAGAAAGATTTAATAAAGAAAAGGAAACAATTAGGAATATAGCGGAAGTTAATGGTTTCAATACTAACTTAATAAATAGACTAATTAATAGGCATTTGTTTAGAAAGACCATTCGTGATTCCACTTCTTTTGTTAATCAAGATGACAATACAAAATATGTTTCGATACCGTATAATCCTCAGTATACTAGAGGACTCCAAAAAGTTTTTAAGGAAGTAGGTTTAAAATTAGTATACCAGACTCAGTTTAATATTAAGAAACTATTAGGTGGTCCAAAGGACAAAATTGAAATGTTAGAAAGAAGTGGAATATATGAAATTGGATGTATGGATTGTAACCAAAAATATGTTGGGCAAACTAGACGATCTATACAGACGAGATTCAAAGAACATATAGCTCATTTAAAGTATGGTAGAACAGAAAAATCAAGTGTTGCCGCGCATGCTTTTGATAATAATCATAGAATAGCAATAAAAAATTTAAAATTAATTCATAATATAACTGATAGGAGATTATTAGACGCATATGAAAGTATGGAAATTATTAAATGTAAGAATAGTTTAAATAGAGATAGAGGGCCTATTCCGTATAGTCCATTGTATTGGTTAATCCAGCGTGACTAGTGGGATTCCAGGATTGGTTCTTTTTAGTTCCGCTTGAGTGAGCAAACAGTAGTATAAAAGGGAGTTAGGTAGATTTTAATTTTAGTCTTAATCATCTCCTGATGATGCTAACATGGTTAGCGAAACGCGCGTCGAGTGCAAAAATTCTGTTTCGGTATTGTGGACAAAGCTCTGTTTTAGTGCATGTTGCCGAAGGTTCCAAACCCCAACATAGTTTAATTTATAGATAAGGTAAAATATGTGCTGGAAAAGTGACATCGATATTTAATGAATGAGACGAATCATATTGTGAATCACAGAAAATACAACAGATCTGCGAGTCACAGGCATCTGTTGCATTTATTTCGGTTCAGACACTGGTCCAAAAGCTAATAATTTTGAGATGAAAAGCAACCAAGTGGGCTTAACTCCCCATTTTCTTTTCCTTTGGGGTATCTTAAGTTGAATATATCGAATAACTTAAAGAAAGGAGTATTATTTTTGTATGGAAAATAATTAATAAAATAAAATTCGGTACTACTTCAACATCAATCTTGAAGTTATTCCAACTTTATTTATAACCCAGCATATACATAAGATCCACACAACCAACTGAAATTATTGAATATTTCTTAAATAAGAATAGTAAGAACACATTAAAATGTAAATAAAATATAACAACTTTTGAAACTCGGAAAGCGAATTTTTCCAAGTTTTGACACAAAGTTTCAAAAGAACGGCATCCTTGAAAAGATAATTTAATGGGCTAGCATTTGATATATCTTCCCATTTGAGATTTTGAAGGTTAGGGAATACCACTTAAAAGTGCCCGTCTTGATATATTAGTTCAAATGTTTCATCGAGCTTCCCTATCTAATTCCGTGCCAAAAAGTTTTCAAATTGACATACCGTTCATTTAAAGCTAATGCCACTAGACGATGGGGAAAGGTCGATATTACGAGACATTCTGGATATAAGTATGCCGTGTAATATAGAAAACATCTAAAATAAACCAAGAAAATTATAGAGCAAATTTCGATGTATGCCTTTATCATTTCATCAAAAAGTTTGGAAACTCTTAATTATTTTCTACAGAAAGTAGCCTGAGAGAAATAGTGATGTGACAAAATTTACTTTTTTAAATGAAATCCCTGTATATTATGGCATTGTTTAAATCCTGCGGAACGTTATCTCGTAGCATACATCACAATGACTGATAAAAAATTTGAACCAAATAACCAAATAATGACCGAAATATTATATGCGAAACAAAAGTAGTGTCAATTGAAAAATTAAAATGCAAAAATGTAGAAATAATGCATTAGGAAATGTCGTTTATATTTACGTCTAGATTCTAAATGATGCAAAAATATTTCTTTTTCAGCATGCCTCATATTAAAAAATTAATTTAGTAAAACAAAAGAAACATAATTTTGGCCCTTTTAAAAATTTGTGTCTTATATGGGACACCAAAGTGGGTGTTTTATTTACATGTGCAATTTAGCTAACTTATATTTAACTAAGATAATTAAATTCTGTCAAATGCTATTTAAATACGGCTTGGACGTTGTTAGCACCTGAATTCGTATCGTCACAAACTAGTGTAAAAATGAGGCTGCATTAGACGTTCGGTAACGACGTCAGGTTGTAGGAGATAATATTTTCCGAGTGCTGAAATGCTACTTTGTGACTTTTTTGCGTGCCCAATCCTTGACTTCAACTCGAAATGTAACAGTGACTTTAACAGCTGCATTGAACCGAAGGGTACGAAAAATATAATAATAAAGACTGGAAAAACTCGAAAGCAAAAGCAAAAGACTGGAAAAAGATTAGTAGTAGTGTTTTCAAAAGAGTGTCTTGTGTCAGTACCTTGGCATTGTTCTTGACCGGAAACTAACCTGGAACCCACACCTGGAAAGAACTACCAAAAAAGCAACGGCAGCCTTTAGGCCTGTCGACGACTCTTTGGTAAAATATGAGGCTTAAAACCCTCCATCATCTAGTGGTCCTATAACACTATTGTAAAGCCTATTATAACCTACGTCTGCTTAGTGTAGTGGGTAAAAACAAAGGAAATACCCACACAGCGAAAGCTAACAAGAGTACAAAGGCTCGCCTGTCTGGGTATAACAGGGGCTATGAAAACGTACCCCACAGCAGCTCTGGAAACCCTATTTGACTTCCCTCCGCTGCATATATGCATAGAAAAGGAGGTCTGGGCCAGTGCGTATAGAGTCACTCAGACACAAAAACTGAAGTCAGGAAGCCTGACTGGTCACCTTAAAATTCTGAAGGACATCCAGATAGAGGCGATGACGAAACCAACCGATACAATGGAAAAAAAAGCCCGCAATACTACAGGGGTAAGACTAAAATAACTAGAGAGGGGATCACTTGTCTGGTACATAGATGGATCAAAGATGAAAGAACAAGTGGGATCCGGAGTTTACGAACTTAGGTGTCGAGTCTCTGCACCTTTAGGAAACACTCCCACAATCTTTCAAACAGAACTAAATGTTATCAATATAGCATCTCTGAATGTGCCAAAAAATGCCTAATAGGTGCAAAAATCGATATCCTATCAGATAGTCAAGCAGCCTTACAAGCGCTAGCATCTAGCAGAATCAACTCCAGGCTAGTGTGAGATTGTCGGATGGCTGCAGATCAACTGGCAAACAGAAATAGACTCACCCTAATGTGGGTACCAGGGAACGAGTGTGGGAGACAACGAAGCCGTTGATCAGCTTGTATGGAATGGTGTACAGACTGCCTCTTGCGGGCCTGAACCATTCTGTGGCATCACTAGAGCGCACGTAATGAATGAACTTAGAAATTGGGAAAAAAGGCGGAGACACATTGGGCCAATGCACCTGGGCAGAGACAGGCCAAAAAACTATTTCACTTCTCAAGCTACAAAAAAATGAGATAAAACTGAGAAATGGGGAAAACCACTGACGAACAATGTAAATTCTGCCGAACTAAAGCTGAAACGTCAGAGCACATACTCTGCGAATGTCAGGCACTGACTCGTCAAAGGTTGAGAATGGTGCACAGACTGCCTTTTGCGGGCCTGAACCATTTAGAGTGCACGTAATAAATGAACTCAGAAATTGGGAAAAAATGCGAAAAGAGACACATTGGGCCAATGCACATGGGCAGAAACAGGTCAAAAACTCATCTTTCACTTCTCAAGCTACAAAAGATAAAACTCAGAAAATGGGGAAAACCACTGACGAACAATGTAGATTCTGCCAAACTATGGCTGAAACGTCAAAGCACCTACTCTGTGAATGTCAGGCACTGACTCGCCAAAGGTTGAGGCGTCACGAAAATACCGTTGTGACACCTGGAGATCTACAAAAGCTCAACCCTCGAAATATTCTGAGGTTCTTGACAGAGATAGGAATTTTCGTGTAAAATAGAAGGGTATACACAAAATATCAATTATGATCGACGTGTTGAAGAGCAAATTTTGCCGAGCGACCCCTCTACCATACCATAGAATAGCATAATAGAATATATAATAGCGAATATCAAAAATACGAGAGTGCTAAAAATAGAATGGACAAGCATGTATCTATCGAATGAAAAACAAAGAAGGATAAATAAAATGCGAAAAAACCGAGCTCATTCGGGTAGTTGAAGAATATTATGGTGCTCTATACCTCTTGGTAGCAACGGAGCCGGAGGGCGTTGTCCTCGAATGTTATCATCGGGGATTTAAATTCAGCAAAAATCCAACGAGCTCGGAGACAAGTCAGAGAAGATAGAACCACAAACAAAATGGGTGGAGCAGCTACCATAGAAGCGATGAAAATTGTAATAACCAATGGCCTCATTCAAAGACTTATTCCAAAGACATAACAAAAGGCACAAATCATCCTTCTACACAAAAAGAAGATAAATGAAACTTATGACCATCCAAATACTATTCAATAGAGGTGTTGAAAGATGTAGTCAGGATACCAGATTGAGAACAAATGGGATACGTATAGATGGTCGGAAGCAACCAAGACAACATAAGAGAAGCGTGGCTGGATGACATAAAGGAGATAAGCAGAAGAAACGGGCAGTGAACCGGTTCTAGTAGAAAACCGTAAATGTAATTTTCTCAGTTTAACCTTGAGTAGAACCCCAAAGAGCCATAACATAAAACAGGATAAAAATCAAATTTCAAAAGACTTGACCACCTCTGATCGTCCAAAAAGATATAAATAGTATCTGCAGTTTACGGTGTAACACATGATACCTGTGCTTAAATCAGATTACTTTACATGATAGTAATATTAGTAATCGAAATTTGGCTTGGATGTCATAACTTTAAATGATATATTAATGAAGGAAGAACATTATTCTAGCCAAATATAAAAGGTCTAATATTGTGGATTTTATGATTTGCAGATTATTCTCATATTATTTTGTTCAAATTTGAATCGTAAGTGTGCGTAAACACCAGAGCGCTAACAGATCTTAAGTGAACATGCAATTTCTATGCAGTATAAGCATATAAATTAATTTTCCCATTGGTAATGGCGTGCTAATTGTTATAGCGGATAAAGTAGGTTCAACAAAAATACATTAATATATGGTTTATGGGAGCTAGCTAAAAGAGCTAAACATATTTGGAATAGCAAGTTGATATTTTTGTATTAATAAACCCATAATTACTGAAATCTGAATCTAAGGATCCGGATCTCCATAGCGACTATCGTATTGTACCCTTCAGAATCCACCGGGTAGCGCAAAAATAGAAAACGTACTTTAGTGGACCTGGATACTATTGAAAGCACTACCAAATTTTATAGTTTTTATCCAAAAATACCGAATATGTCGGAATCAAGATTTATGATTTTTACCTCTTCTCCTATTGAACAAATCAGTTTTGATACAAACAACACGCAGACTCTTGAAAAAGAGTAAGCTAAAAAAGCTATTCTTTCCCAACCAACTAAATTAAAAAGAAAAACATATGTATTACCTCAATCGCTCAGCTAGGAGCCGCGGTGCACATAGAGAAGACATGTTTTAAATTGAACTGAATTTTCACAACATTTCGGGTGTACGTGATGTGAATATTGAGCTTGTACTCGCATTTGGAACGGAAACTTTTATGAATCACTAGAGAATTAAGAGCAAATTTGAGGCACATCAGAATCAATGTGCATTGATTGAAACACTTAAGGTCAATAGTGCATTTTGCAGAAGGTTCCAAATCCCAACATATAAAGGCCAATCAAATTTAAATACTCACCCTGCATTCCTTTTGAAAATCTGTCAAAATTTGCACCCTATATTTCCATTAAGGAGTTCAAAACAGACTCGAGGAAATGAAAATTCCTCAAAATGTGTCTAAAACGCTATTTGGATTATTAATTGTCGTTTTATGGAATATATAAGATGCTAGAAACATTTTGTTTTAATTTTCAGATCGGAAATGAGTAAAAATAAATTCTTAAACTTTTGACTATTGACAGTTGTCTGTAAACTCTTAATTTCCAATATTTTCATTAAAAACGATGCATCTTTGAATACAACAAACTTGCCGAAGTAAAATTTTACATAATAATAGCAGGCGTTTGACATGAGTTTTTTACAGCTTAGACATTATAATTTGGAAATCAATATAATTTGAGGAAACAAAGAGAGTAGACTCATAATAAGTGCAACATTTCAATTATGTGATTTTGCATTTTTTAACTGGAGATGTCTTACAGGCCATTTTATAGAAATAGCGGTCAAGAGCAACATTGAAGCCCACCAATGAAGATTACTAACCACAACACTAATACATAAAACACAGAAAAGGCAAAATATCGTCTTTACAACACATAACATATTTTTGGAGCAAGTTCTATTTATACCTTGGTCCAAAGTATCTGGCGGACCACATAGATCTATTAGGACCCACAGGCAATCTAGTGCGCAAAAGTAGTGTAACTTGCTGCAAGAACAACCTAAAAAATTCTCACGTTCAGACGGCAAATATTCCAAAGTTCTGACTTAGTTTTGTGATTGGAACCTTATAAAAAGCCGCTACAATTTGTCAGTAATAGACTTATAGACAGATTATATCAGAAACTTGTAGGATAAGGACAAACTATACATCAGTAAAATAAGTAGAATTAAATTGCACAAATACAACGTGTCAGCAAAATACTTACTGGAAGAAGATTTTTCGTTACCGTTAGATTGCTGGTCGGACAAAGGTGCTTCTAAAGGTAAAAACAAAAAGAAGTCAAAATAAAAATCTACATAAAGAAATATCTTGCAGAATTTATAGCAACGGTTATACATAATAAATTCAAAACAAAAGTTAGATGGCTTATTTTATTAGAAAAAAGCAATGAGAAGAATGTTTATATATTTGGCAACAAATTACTAAATTTAGCAAACTTAAAGAGGATGACTATCGGACAAACTAAAAGTGAATAAGCATCTTAGGATTGTGTCGTTTGGATATTTTCTTATTCGTACCAATTCTGCAAGATATTACAAGAAAACTAAATAAATCGGAACTATAATAATAATACCTATGGAAAACACTTAACTATTCTATGCAGCTAAAGAACTATTAGTATTAATATTGAAGGGAAACAGGGTAAAAATACTTTTGCAAAGAATCTACCTTAAATACAAGCAGAATAAAAATAGTAATTAAAAATCCTACTTTATTAAGGCTGAACACCTGCCATATTTTGAAAGCCGTGTATTCAACTCATTATTATTGTATTAAGGTAGAAAGATGATGGGGTGAGAATATAATACCGATAAAGAAAATTGTCATTCCTTTTAAAATCTTGGATTGTTTAAAAACAAATTTAGCACGGGTTAAGATTATCGCTAAAAGTAGCAGGCACAGAAACCGCAAGAGGATGAGTAGTATATATTTTGCAAGAGCTTGCTTCCAAATTGAGACGAGGTACTAATCCTCCTCCATTTCACCCAATCTATGTTCAATATATATAATTATAACTGGTGCAGGCTAGGTTAAGTATTCCTCCTCTCTATGTTTGCAGAATACTTCCTCTGTTTATTGGCTTTGTTATACCACCTCACACATATATTCCCACTAGTCGGTCGGTTAACGTCACTTTCACTTTATCTACGGCCAAGTGAATTTATTCCAATAGGTCTAGTAGTGCAGTGGTAAGATTCTGTGTTTGTAACACGGACTGCCCGCATTCGGTTACCGTCGGTGGCAAGGCTTTTTTGTTTTGTTTCTTAAACGTTATGTTTGTTTCTTTCTTGTAAATTTGGCTTAGTTTTGTTTGGTTGCGCCCTGGAGAGAGCGAAGCGAGAGGAGGACCATGCGTGAAAAATTAACAGTACTCTAAAGTGACGTTAACCCACTAATCAGAAGCGGCTAATATATCATAGTGCCGTAGGACTGTAAAGGATCTTATAACGCCTAACGAACTACTAGCAATAATTGTTTTTCCTTTTCGAAGCAGAAGAAAAATAAAATGTCGCGGGGTTTCACTCGGAAGTCCAATCTTATTTTAAATACTATTTGTACCGGGTGTTTCACTATAAATGGAACCCCCCTTTAACTTTCTCAATTGACGTTTTAGAAAAAAACGTCAAATACAAAAATTAAAGGGTATGATGTGAAGTTTTTTGTGGCATAGCACACTTGTATACAGGGTGTTCCTCAAATTAACCGGAATTTCTTAACCTCTGGTTAATAATGGTAAATGGTCGATTTTCAACTGTCAATATTCCAAAAACAGTAACAGATAGGTATAGGACATTATTTATGAAATATGTCTAGAATTCTCTGCAAAATCCAAATATGCAATAATATATGGGGTGTTCCATTTAAAAAAATAAAACTTTGTTTAATCCCGCTTTTGTAGAACACCCTGGTATACAACTGTGCTATGCCACAAAAAACTTCACATCTGTACGTACACTAAAGAATCTGTCTGTCTGTATAAACAGATAACCGCGACTGCGAACTATAGCGGCGCGGCGTGTCCGTGGCGTTATATTTAAAGGCTGTCGCTAATTCGACATTAGGTTGCTGTTCTGCCTTAGTCTAAAACCGGCTCTGTAGAGGTGATATTGCTAAGTCCCGTTAAGTGCAAGTGACGGTTCACGGTCCAGCCAGAGAATATGTGGTTAATATGTGGTATTTGCCAAAATGTTATTAAGTAAGAAACAAAGTAACATGTATTATTGTACTTCATGAGCATAAAGCTCAACAACTATTATTTCTAACCTATAAACTAATCCAAACTAACCCAAACTATGCATTTTCAAAAAATACTTGTATAGATTTATGGACCTTTATTAGTAATAAGTGAAAACTTGAAACTATTTTTATTTCCTTTTGAATGCTTTGTATGCGTACCTATGCATTTATTTTTTACTTTTATAACAGTCACTGATTACTACTGTGAATGAAAACCGCTGTCACGCACCAACTCGAATTTATACACCTATTCAGTTATCTGACTCTATAAATCGGGTTTGGTAAAGAAAAATAGGTAAATAACTAATATGAATTTACCAACACAATTTACTTGTGTCACGAGACGAACATGATAATTATGTCTTTTTATTTGGGAGTTAAAAGGTTATCCACTTATGTGCCATTAACAAGGTTAAACTAGTTGAATAAACAAACTAAAATTACCAATAGATTACGTGTATCACGAGTTGATAATAAATACTCTTTACTTATGACATAAATGTGTTACAGATTTAGGTAACGGTATCCAGGCCAAAGTTTACAGAATATAATATCTGTAAACTTTGTCCAGGCCAAATTAGACAAGAGTATCGGGTTTCAGGCCATGTAAATAAAGAAATAATGGTAAAACACTCCCTAGGTATAAAATATGTAGGAAGGATTTCAAGAATGAATTATTGAGACAATTTAGGGTTTGACATAATGTAAGTTTATATCTAAAGGGTTTGAATCAAATATGGAGGCCTTAAAGACAACTAATAGGTTTGGATGGTTTGCTGAAATTGGCTATTAATATTGAGTATACATAAATACCAATAAATTACTTATTGAATAGGTTATAAAGTTTGCAAAAATTTCAAAATCTATCGCTAGAAACGGTCCAGCGGCTGGCGTACTGCCCCTGCGTAAAAAATATCTCTTAGTCTGGTCAGCAAGGACCCGCTGTCACGTATCTTCCCTGCGTGAAAAAAAGCAAAATTTTGCCTGTTTAGCAAGGACCCGTGGCCGGAGTTATCTCCCCCGCGTGAAAAAAAAAATAATAAAAACTTAAGATCTTTGATGTACTGCACGTTAACATTATAAAAGGTTAGCGTTTCTGATGTAAGGGAACGACTTACGTGCAATTAGGTATAGAGTGTCTGTTGGCTGGTAATTGGCGGTTTAGTAGAGGCGTACAAATGAGGTTAAATGGTTGTAATGTAAATATGAAGTATACCTTTTCGCCGTGGGTCCACGGCCACCTTATTGGTGATAGCGGTTTCATGCAAATTGGTTACCATAGTTTGGTCAAATATAATTATTGTTTATAAAAATTAAGTTGGATATATTCTTAATAACCTCGACCAAATTAATTATCTGATAAACATGTGTATGATTTTATTTGTTGAAATTTTAATGGTTCAATTTATTGATTGATAAAATGTGAAAGGATTTATTTGCTAAATTGTGTTAAGATTTATTTTTCAATTGTACGACTTTTAATTTACTAAATTGCTAAACTTTGAATGGCTTAAAATTGACAGTGCGCTGGAATGTTCAATATATAAATGTCTAATTATTATTAAAATGAAATGTGCAATTTCGAAAATTGACCTTTTATTGCTGTTATTAGATTTAAAGAAAAAGAGGTAAGAAACTCGAAGATTCGTTGTGAAAAAAACTTAAAGCTTATTCAAACGCTAAAAGATCCTGGAGCGAACACATCGTAGGTAAAAGGTACTCGATAATAAAATAATGTATATAAATGATATGATCACAGTCAATACTATACTCTGGCGTGTAAACACACGACCGGGGTATGAGTAGTTTCAAGTTGTGATAAGATGTTCAATGGTATTTTATTATAAGCTTTAATATTATTTTGCCTGCGATATGGCGGAGTGAGATGAGTTTTTGAAAAAACCAGTAATATTGCTTTGTTTCAAGATAGTTGTTAATTTGTTCCTCAATCAATAATTGGAAAATACATATAGTAATTTATTCGTTTTATACCACCAACAAATAAAACCGAAAATTTAATAACCAAACCGAACTTTTCGCCGCATACAGAATAATTATTCGGTTTCGTCTCAAGTATATACAGTAAGATATGCAGTGTGAAACTTCGTATTGGGCAAACAACATGTGCATGATTTGTCGAAAACATGTTTCCTAATTTTTCCAGACACTCAACTCACATAGTGACAATTCAAGAGACTGCAAATTATCAGGTGCAGAGCAAACGGTTTTCAAGATATGACAGAGGTCGTCAAAAACATGTATAATAGATATGTTAAAAATTTTGACTGGAAACATATCAAACTTTGATTTTAAAACAGAACACTCTGTATATTTCGACTAAATTTATTTAATTCAACCATCTTTTCGCATCTCCTCTAGTTGTCCTGTAAAAAAGAGAAACTAATAAGCGTTTATTTCCCATTCCCATAATACACGATTTAAACATAAGTGTATTTACTTTACAAAAATAACAGGTGATTGTTGATTTGGACTCGGAATTATAACTGTATTGATATATTCTGTGTTCGATTTTAAAAACTAGTGATTGGTCTATTTCCGGTAAAACTTATAAAATGGATTTTCTATTCATTTTCAATTCCCCATCTAGAACTTCATGGAATAAAAACAAACAACTTGGAAAGAAGAGTCTAACATGTTATGAGGGAAATCTGCAAATTTACTTACTTTTTTAAAGATTTAGTTATACATTACATAGAAAATCTATATTTTCTGCAAAATAAGTAATACACTTTTCTAGATTAATTACACATTTTTTCTAATATTTTATATTAATAAGCATAAATCTACATTATTCACAAGAATTTCATTTGTAAAGTAGATCAAATTTTCAAAATATCCTCATGCTGCATGCATTGCAGCAATTAAGTATCATTTAATGAATTCCATGTTTTGAATACGATATATATTTGGATTCCATGATTTTTTTTAAGATAATATTTTAAGCGACGATCTGGAGCTAAATCTATTATTAAACTTAAGTTGAAATCTTTTAAAAATTAATTGCTTTTTCGAATTGCTCCCAGAAGTCTGGTCCAAAACTATTTAAATATCAGTAATATGCCTTAATATGCTGTTTATTATTGTCTTATTGAAAGGGAAACACATAGGGTAAAGTGGAGAAAGAAATAAAATTGGATGAAAAAGGTGACTGTGATTTATCAGCATTAGTTTTATGAAGATTAAAAACAAGTTCCATCTATAATTCCCCTTTTAAAATATGTCACATATTATGTCTGATCTTATAGAAATCTTAAAATGTAAAATCATATGTCCTGTCAAAATTTCTGTTGTGAATGAAATGTTCAGATTTTTAAAGTACGGAGAAAGTCGAAAACAATGCTGGTTATCGAATTCACTGGCATAACCCAAATAGAAGCAAAATCGTGCGGCGGCCTTCACCACGCCTGTATTGCTAAATATACTAATGCATAAACTATTAACCTAACCTCCATTAAACTATACTTGAAGCGAAGCGAAAAAAACCCAGGATAACAACCTTCAAAACTTTTAGAAAATAATCCGAAAACCTATTCTCTACTTCCTAGTAAAACAGTTCAGGCATTTTTTTAGCTATAAACGAAATGTCTTTTTGGATGAGTAGAGCTCAATACTTACGTTCTTGGTCAGATCCATCATCGGACTTATCGTCTTTACTTTTCATAAAAGGAAATTTACGACTGAATGAGTAGCTTTTCTTTTTTCTATCTAAAGTTGATTGCTAAAAATTAAACAAAAGTTACCTGATTGATAAATACAATTCGTATGTATTAAGAGAAAAATTATGTACATTTTTCCTCAGATAAAAAATAAAAAATTTAAAAAAATGTGTATCTATTACCTATTTGTAAAAAGGATTATTTTTATAGACCGATTTTGTATTATAAAAGTTCTTTTAATCTTTTCTAATTTGTACGCATCCAAAAACCCACCCAAGAAACAATATGCAGGCTCAAGCAACTTAATAACTAAAATTAAATCTATCTATCTATGCAGCTTTTCTTCCGACCATCGTAGGACATAGGTATCCTCATGAGTTGTCCACTCCCCCCTGTTATACGGTACATCCTCTTGCCCCTTGTGATCATATGATCCTCACTGTATTATTTGCTTCTTCCAACATCAACTCTGTGTCTAATATTACTGTTAGCGAAGTTCCACGTTCCACATGAGGCTAACAGCCATTATCATACTCATAACATGTATGGTCTTTTTATCAATAGGCTTTACATCTGCATTGAATAACAATAAAATTTTATAGATATTATGTCAACAATAAAAAAAACATAGAGTAATCAATTGAAATAGCCAATATGTTTGTTTTTAATAATCAAATATACCTATGTCGCAAAGTGATTCCTGAAATTTTGAACACGTTTCAAAACATAATACTATGCACATCTTATAAAACTGTGCATTTCAATATCACACTAGAGTCTGAGAGAATAACAGATTAAATTTAATTTTAAGTTTAACTCTGCTAAATATGACTTAAACTTAAGATTTGTGTTAAACGTTATTGGGAGAGGGGGACTAAACAATTTAGTTTTGACGTTCCTAGCTTATTTGTGGAGGACTTCTCCTTCAAATATATCTCTTAGTTCTACTTTATTAGGATGATATCTTAAATTACTTAAGTACTCTCCATTTTAACTTACAAATTTTTGGGTTTTCTCTCCACTATCGTTTTGGATTTGTTATATAGAGCCTCTTCGGCTCTGGCTCCAGGATGTAAACAGCACAAGTGCTAGTTTAGTGACCCTAACGAAATACCTAGATAACTTCAACGTTTCGGGAAATAAATCTATTCCCGTTGTCAAGAAAGGTAAACACTAAAAATGAAAATGGTTAGTAAATACAATAAAACAGCAAAAAGCTCTTGCAGATTAAGTTGAAGTTATCTAGGTATTTCGTTAGGGTCACTGAACTAGCACTTGTGCTGTGTACATCGTGGAGCCAGAGCCGAAGAGGCTGTATATAACAAATTCAAAACGATAGTGAATAGAAAACCCAAACATTTGTAAGTTAAAACATGAATCATCCAAAACAATATAGAACATATCTACTCTCCATTTATTATAATACCTCGTCCTAGCCATTTTAACTGAATAAAAACGGCTTCGAATGCTTTATTAAAGAGCTTTGGTGATATTCCATCTCCCTGTCTGATACTCCTTTTTATACTTGGTTCTAGTTTCATGTGACGTGCATATATATATATATATATATGCTACAAAGACTAGTAATGGAGTAGTAACAGAATTAGGGTTATTGATTGGTTCCAGCTGCTAGGAAAATGTTTTTCCTGTTAACATTTGGTTTAGTAGATTATGAAGTACATCACCGCTTTTATGCATTTATTTAGTTATGCCATCATTACCCAAGGATTGTTTACTCTCCATTTATCTCAATGCTTTCCTTTCTAATTAAATAATTTTCGGTTATAACTTGGGGTTTACCTATCTGTGACTTTTAACTCTTAAAAGTATTTCTGTGTTATTTTTACCATTTAATTTTTGTCATCTGTTTCTACGAGATGCTCGTTTCTATTATTTTCTATAATTTCTCCACCTTTGGCTTCTTGTTTTACCTAAGCTGCTCTCTATTTTCTTTTCTGATAGTTTTGTTAATATTCACCTATTCTATAAATTATTCGTCCCCTCTTCTCACTGCTGGTTTTTGTATATGCTCCTTGTTTTTTTTTTCCGAAATATATGCTTCTTACTCTTTTCTTTTTCCGAGATATCTTTTGCTGTTTTAAGCAATACCTCGGACAACGTGATTTATATTGTCTATAATTATGATGTTACGGCCTAGTTGTCCTTTTATTTTCCTATCCAATTATTTTATTTTAATTAGTTCAGATTTAGCTGTAATTTATTTCCCTTCAATTTCTGTTGTCATCTCAAAGGTACTGCTAATATATAGCTTTATTCTCACCATCCTAAGATCACTACCTGTTAAAGCTAAGTATTTTATTATAGATATTTCTATTGATATCATGATTACCTCTACGGTTTTGTGTTATAGAACGAATTCACTACAGAGAAAGACTTTTTCTCCAGATAGTTCCCCTATCATTTATTTCGTTGTATCCAAAGTTTTTCTTTCAGGTAGCTCATCAGTGCAGTTTCTCTGTTATTTGTTTTGTTATATCCAAAGACTTCGAAACTTTGTTTCTTGATTAATATTCTATCTTAGTTTGCCATTAAAATCGCCGATTAACGTGAGTGAAGTTTTTATGTTCCTCAAGGGCCATGGTGATGTCTTCGTAGAACAAATGTTGTTGTCGGTGCATTGGACAATCTTTAGCGATACTCTTTCCATTTACAATATTAAATCGGCGGTACTGAGACGTGATCTCAGTACTGGAATAAAGTAGATAGTTTATATACGTGGTTGAATACTACTTTTGTAAGGTCATTTAAAGTAAAACAAGTGAGGTTGATGAAATATTGGACTTACACAGTCATGTTATACACTGGTGCATCTAGTCATTGCTTAGATGTTGGAAATTGTTATGTAAGTCTTAGTTCTTGACGTTACGTTGACTACCTACATTTTATTTGAGAAAAAAAAGGTTCCTTGTTAAAAGGTGTTAGAACCTAACGTAAATATTATCTATTATACCTTTTCGGCGTGACTTCCCTGACCTTGGAATTTTACGGATCGGTCTCGAGCTCTTTGTTTCCGTTCCCATCTCCTCTTACTCGGCACTATCCCCATGCCTTGTTCATCCCCTGTTGCTAATACTCTCCTGGCCTGCCACCACTCATCATCACTAGCGTTAGTCACGTGAAGAATATCACCGTACTGAAATGCGAGCCCTCGTGATGGCAATCCATCATCCTTCATTGGATCATAATCAAATAATGCTCTAAAATAAGAGTTTATTATTAACAAAAAAAATCAGTTCTTAGTGTAGATAATACTGATAACTAAATAACTGAGACGATACATTAGCATTGGCATAATTGTATTCAAGATACAGAAATTCTGTTATTTGCTGTCTTGACAAAGTCAACAAGGAAATGGTTGAATTTGCATTACTGATCCACCATGGGCCTTATGTACTAAAATAATGGGGAACTTGCATAAAAATTAAATTTGAAAAATATTACTCACAAACATAATTTAATACTATTAAAAGAACTCCAGTTCACAAAAAAACTATTTTTTTAATTTTGGATAATAAATATAAGCAAATGAAAACTGCATAATTCAAATTATTCATGTAACGCGCCATTCTTGGCTGGGACCGGTTGTGACGTCAAGAAGCTCGTTTGTCATCGCGCCTGACGGACGGCAGAGCGGGGAACGTCTTAGCTTCCATTATTATTATTAATATTAAAGCACAGATTAAAGTACAAATCAACACAAATTATAACAAACACCCTGGCAATTCAACGACAAGCAGTAATAAACGTAAATATTTTAATACTTGTGGCTGCCGATGCCATACTGCCTTCACTGACATTTTAAGATAATATGTCAATGACTGCTTTCCGATCGAACGAGCGGTGTGACGTCACGTGTCGTTTAAAATGAGTAGCTTGCGGTCACAACTTTAACTGTTTATTGCAAATTAAATATTGCTATTTGAGTGCTGATATTTGGTGTGTGCTGTTTCTATAGGTAGGCAAATATATTAAAGAAATAAAAAAAAAATGGTCAAGTTCCCTATTGGCGTCAACCAATTTAACAATTCAATGCGAAATTTGAGACAGTTTTTAAATAGTTAACAAATACTTTAGCAGATGATTGGCTTTCAAAATATTACCTTTCTGAGAACATCACTGAGCCAAAAATAGAGAAAACAAGAAGAGACTACAGATCTAATGAAAGTAACATCTCCATAATATTTCTGGCACTAAATATTATTTGTAAAAATTTAACTTCAGCAGAAATTCATTTATCGTTTGAGTTGAAACTAATTTGTAACGTAAGTATTTTTCTTCTGTTCTTATATAATTACGGCGTAGACTCATTTTTAAAGTTTATTATCTACCTGTAAATTTGTACCATGATATTATTTTCTGGCCCCTACTAGAAATTGCTGAAATGTTTAGTTACTTTTTTGATATCTTGTATACATTTATAACAAGTATCACTCAACTGTTGACAATAACTTTTTTCTTCAAACGTCAGTAAATCCGTCATTACTCGACTGTGTAGGCGGCCGTGAAGTTTCGTTTTTCCTCCGCCGGAGCTTTACTTTTCACTTTTCCGCCGGCGGAGGTAAAAGTGTTGTCATAGCAACATAGATACAATACAAACAGACAACAAAATAAGCGTCAACAACTCAAGATTTATTAAACTACAATTTGTATTTATCACTCAATTTGTGACTGCATTTCTAAAAATCACTAATTTAGGAACAAATTGGTTATTATTTAATCGAACTTACTCAATAACTGCTTATCAACACGGAATTAAAACGCAATCGGAGACGCAATCTTAAAAAAATAATTATTGTTGACAGTGTCCACTGACAGCTTTATGTTACATTATATTCACCGACACCGGTCTAAGCAAGGCCACCTACGACCGTGGTCTAAGCCGCCTTGCGAACCCATTTATCTTTAATAATAATTAGATATTATTACTATTAAAAAGAGATGTTTTTGCATTAATTTGTCGACACTTGAAGAAAAAACAGCATATTTTATTTGGAGGAAAAGTTACTTTTCATGGCTTGCTCTCTATTACCAGCCTCACTCCGTTCGGCTGTTAAACACGAGCGCGTCATGAAAAGTATCACTTTTCCTCCATATAAAATAATATACTATTATTGATGTTTGACAAAAGTAATTAGTAACGTCAGGTATTAGTTACTATTAGCACGTTGCCTCCTATTAATTATATTTTTGTCATACGCTCCCAAAAATAGCTATTTTACGGACTCATTTAAGTTCGTAAAATGCTTCTTTCTCGGCCTAGTCCCTAAAAGTCGTCATGGCAACCTTTACGGACTATTCCAAAATTCCTGAATATGTCTAAATGTCAAATTTGGAATGACATGACAAAATTATCAAATAGTTGCTACGATATCAATGTCTAAGCTAACTTTTTCGAACATTAGTACTTCAAAAATTATGGTAAGTTTGCAAATTTAAGCGTTCTGAAGAAGTGTTAAAAGCGTATAACAAAATTTTGGGAGCATATGACAAAAAATATTGTTTGTCACACCTACCTAAATAAAGTTTTTCAGGACTCATCTGCTATTCCGCAGCGGAAACAGCAATAATTCGCTTATAACAAAACAACGAAAATACTCATAGCTAAAAATGAATCTGATATTATAGAATCCCGATTTAAAGAAAATTATTATCCCTCTCAGATGTAGGTTCGATAATTCCAAAAATACTATACTGTATATTTACCTTTCTTATAAAAATAATTAATATAAACATAGTTTGGAACCCGTATATAATATATATGTATTGCCTTTCATAAAGATCTTTTTATTTGATATTTCTACCTTTTACTTAATTTTTTAGAGTGTTCACTTAACTGCCTGGTTTATAACTGATTTCTCTTTACAATTATTTAGATAACGACTTCTTATAATTGAAGATATCAGTAACAAATCATACGTCCACAGTTTCACTTTGGATATAAATCGTGAATATGCTTGTTTAATAACGGTAAAATGATAGTTGTAATTGAAGTTGGTTACGGTATACAGATTGATCCTTAAGAACGAGTTATAGAGCGACAAAATTGGTCGCTAATGTGTCATGGAAATAACAGAAATAATATCGGTAGATATTAAACTGAAAATACACTGGCATAATATACTAAACGTTATTTCTAGAGGGCGTTAGTTACATCCTGCTGTTGTGAGAAAGTAATAATAAATGTACAAATAGTTAAGTTTCTCATATGCATATATTTTCCAACCTAATGTATATGAAAATTATATAGAGGAGAGAATAATCTCAATAAGATCTAAAGATTCTTATTTCTCATCCACCATATATATGTTAGTGCTTCTTGTATTTTGTATGTGAACCAGGTTCTCAACTAATGACACATCCGAAATAATTCTTAAAATTAAGCATCTTGATTAACCAAAAACATTTTCCTTAAAGCCTGTTTACACTACTTGACACTACAAAATTGCACATACTATGCAATAAAAATTTGCCGGCAAGCCTGCGCGTTTTCAACTATGCAAACAGCTGATGCAAATTTCTTTGCATGGCGTCAAATTAGAACACGCGCTAATTTTATTGCACGCTGCATGCCATTTTTAAGTGACAATTCCTAACATAAAAATAAATAAAAAATACCCGTGGCGTCATCCGTCATCGTGTCATCTTAAAATTCAAGACATTTTGAATTTTCTTTATTTAGCTTTTTTTAAATGTAAATACAAATCAGCTGCTTAATGCTATCCTGCAGCATTGGCACAACTGCTTGTCAAAATATTTGCATACATAATTTCGGCTTCGCGTAAACCACCACGCATTAAAATTATTTGAGAGTGCGATAATTTGCCTGCGATTTTTCAGATTGCATTGCACGTAATGAAAACTCCCTTTCAGACATGTTTATTTCAACTTCCTATTTCGATATTTAGAATGAGCTACTTTATGACATATTATTAATGAATCATCTTGCGTAATTGCAAATGATACACCCAAAATATATTTCAAATGTTTTCTGCCACTGACAAAAGATACATAAATCCAATGTAATAAATGCTAATTATCTTTAACGTGTGGATAAATGCATTAAACCGAAAAACTCCAATGAAAAGCTGATTGTCACAGATAATCAATCAAGTAAGAAATTTGCAATTATAGGAATTATTAGTTTGTAAATAGTATTAGTAAATTTTATTAACAGTCATTTCCACCAGTGTCACTACTGTCAGTAATATATTATTTCTTCCAGTCGTCTGTACTTGGGTTATCGCCACCACTGCTGATAATTCGGTTGAAGCACTTGTACTTGTAAGTTCTTCATCGGGATAATTTTTTTTTCTCTACCTCTGTTTTTAATTGTAAATCAAACTTAATATATTATACAAGTTTTTCAGCTCTTTGTACAGTAAGTTTTATTCCTTTTTCCTGTGTGTACTGGAGAATGAGAACCCTCGTTGGATGCCGAAGATGGTGGCAACTCTTAAATTACCACATCTTTTAAGAGAGGTCTAGAGTCTGGAGCATATTCCGCTCCATCACGACATAGCACTAGTATTTTTGCTAGCTTGCCAAACAAATTACTTACTTAGACCAGAGGCCAATACCGGCAAAATATTCTGTTAATTCAACCATTAATTTTTCTTTTTACTGGTGAATACTCGACTTTGGTCTATCATGTCGCTAATACATTGCATAGCATCTATATTCTCCTTTGCATTAAGGTCTTGGCCTTTATATTTTATATGAAGTAGGTTAGGAGAATAATGGACACTTCTAATTACCATTTTATGTCGTCTTAATAAAGCTCGCATTATATCTTTGCCTTCTAATTTCGTTATAGGAATTTAGGAAACATGTTCTCGTTCCGAGGTTATCACCTTCTAAAATAGTTCTCAATGCTACTATTGGCTCTAACAATGTCATGCATTATTATCCAATTGTCACAAGCCGTTTTGACTAGCGTATATCGATACGTAAATAAACCTAGAACTCGTCATCATTCATATGGCTTCGAGCGCATTCGTGGTTAATAGCGAAAAACCCTCGCAGATATTCTGGCGGGCTTCGTTTCGACGATCTCTAGATTGAGAAATTAAAATATAAAATTCGCGTTGCTAAACAATTCGATTTCGAACCAGTTGAATTTAGCGCGTGAATATAAAGTGGGTAACCTAAGCAATGTTTCCGGCTTTCGTAGCGCATACTGTTTTGGATTGGTTGATGGATTAAACATCGCGCAGTTATTTAATTGCCTCTGAATAATCGGGAAATTTTATTAATTAAAGTGGCTTAATGACAACGCCCTTTTGGCTACGGAGTGTTTTTTTTTTTGGTGGATGCCTATACATCTAAATCCCAGGTTTCCATCTTCTAATTCCCTTGGATGAATTATTGAGAGGAACATGTGATTTGTCATGCCGTGTATTCATTGGTGGAGCGAGTTTTTCGAGGTGGGAATTCTCGTGCGGCCTGCTGTTGTTCGAGTTTACCATCTCTTAGCGTCATTCTTTACGTCGATCTTGTGAGTCAAGCAGTCATTTTGGACACCGGTGGGAATCAATTTTTGATTTTACCTATTGATGGGATTTTTCCAACCGGGTCCTTTTAACAGTTTCAGTCTTTAGTTGTGCCTTATCTTTTCTTAAGTGCTGGTGTCTGAAACTGCCCTTTGTGGGATTTGAATGTTGCTTTAGCAAGGTGAGTTGAGCTTTGTGTACATTTTTTTGTCTTTCTGTGAACGCCATCATTTCAACATTGTGACGCACGTGGGCGGATTTTTAATTCCTTTTTTAATCTCTTACAGAGGCCCACTTGCGCAACTGTAAAGGCGCTGGCTACCCTTACACAGGTAAATTATTGTTTTTTTATATTCTGATTTATCTCTTCCCTTGATGGTTGATTTTGATTACCGAGTTATAATGCTCCTCAATTAAGAGTTACGTGTGGAACCTTGAATATGTGTTGTTTCACAGGGTCCTACCATCGGATCTATTCCTATCGTTGGGACTACGCCTTCCGTTGGGTCTATAACTACCGTTGGGTCTATTCCTCCCGTTGGGACTACCGTCGGAGCCATTGCTACCGTCGAGTTCATTGTTATCGACGACCATCGTTAGCGACAGAGTGTTCCTTGGCTACGCCTGTCTAGCCGTACTACCTTTATAGAGTCTTGCAGTCCTTCGCCTGTCGAGGAAGCGTTCTTCTACCGTGTGCAGTTCTTTTCTGAAAGCTGCCTGAGGAGCTAAGCATCAATCAAGTGAGAGATTTCTAATGTTTTCTATATATATTTAGCGATCATTGTGCGTAATTAACTTTCGAGCTCTAGTTATTATTTTGTTTGACTTTGTTTTCGAACAAAGATTAACTTTTTACCTTTTCCTCTTTAATTAAGGCAACATTTAGTTTATTCTTATTTTCTTTTAAACGAACTTTTATTTTTGGGCCAATTTTGTCTAGCCCAAGCCCAAGACGCCCGTTTAAATTTAATCGAACCCTAAAATTCAGTTAAATCTGTTTGATCTAGAGCCAATCCGATTTTTTTGATTAAATTCTGAACTTTTAACTGATTGACGTAATAACGTTGTAGGTCGAACTAGCTTAATTATTATTCTCAATTACTCACGATTTCTAGTCTACGTTAAATGCCCGTATATCAGATAACTACCATTGTTAATACGACCTAGTAGATTTTGCGTTATTATTAATTTTTTTTTATTGTGGTCTCTGGTATTTTCTTTTATTATTATTCAAACAAACTGTTCATTATCATTGTCCTACCGGTAACTTGACCGGGGAGTATTTTCTCTTAAGTCGACATACCTTAAGATCTATAAATTGATTGGTCACTACAATAACGCCAGGTCTAACTAGTTATTTTTCATATTGTTTTGCGGTAATTATTAACGTATCACAAACAACAACATAGTTAGTTAGTAGTACGGATCTGTAACGGATCATGATTCGATGCTAATTAGCATTGATTAAGTGATTATTCGAGTTACTTGAATCTTCTCATAATGAAATAACGAATTGACTTTTACAGTGTCGCTGGCCAGCGTTCTCATTTTATTGTCGATATTTTTTTTGTTTAAAATATTATTGCATAAAGAGTTCAACATTAATTGCCATTCAATAGTTCGGCGAATGTTTAGATTAAGCGTGTGATTTGTTTCACCAAGCAAAGTCTACTATTTCTCGCTGAAATACAGTATTACCATAAAATTAATCTACCAGAATTACTAGTCCTTTTCTCAACCTTATTTTCTTTTTTATGACCAGCTGTGATATTTCATTTTAGAAGTAATAAAACCGATCCTTTGTTTGTTTATTTGCCTGTTTTGTTTAGTTAACTTTCAATTGTGACTCTAATGGAAAGGAGCGCTATAGTAAGTATCTGTTTTTTTATAGTTGCGCTCAATAATTGAAACGTTCTCGATTTACTTTTGATTAATCTTCGAGTATTCGTTTATCACTTATTTTGGTTATTTTTGATTCATGTTTGAGTATTTGTTTCCCACCAACTTTCGTTTTCGGTTAATTTGGGTACTTTGCTTATTACCGACTTTGATTTCTGATTAATTTTTGGGTAATTATTTTCCCATTATTAATACTGATATATTGCCGGCATATATATGTCGGCGTCAAACACTGAAATTCGTCATTCCCTGAAATGGCTAATCAGTTCATGTATTACCGGCAAACAGCGTAAGAGCCTTATTATTACAGTATTTGACTAACTATTCAGTCATTCCCTGTAATGCCTAGGCAAACAACAGCAATGCGCTTATAAACGTGCGTTAAGCTGTTTGAGTTTGCCTGTTTTAGTTTCGGCCAGCTTAGGTTAGTTTGGGTTAATCTGGTTTAATTTCAATTAGTTTGGGTTATGGGCTGTATTTATTACAGTGATTGACTACAATCGGCAAACGTTGAAAATTGTTATTACGGTGTTTGCCTAAAAGATTCAGGCATTACAGGGAATGACTGAATAGTTAGTCAAACACTGTAATAATATGGCTATTATGCTGTTTGCCGGCAATACATGTAATGTAGTCATTTCAGGGAATGATGGATTTCAGTGTTTGACGCTGACATATATATCTGATCTAATTTTCTAACGTCTTTTTGTTGTTTTGTTGATCGGTTTTCTTTGATAGAAATAAATAAAAACATTTTGGTATTTTTTTATTTTGTGGCGAAGCTTAAGCTAAAACGAGTTCCATATTTCAACTTTGGGGTATTTTTCGCTTGTGCTGTCTACAAGTCCATGGCGCCTTATAAATCACTTACCCCTACTCTCTGCCATTTGAGCTAGAGCATAATTTATACGCTCGACGCCAATTAATATTTTTCTTTCGATTTGGGATTATTCACTCCCAGTTCCTTCTAAGCTGGAGTGAAGGTTTTACGCCCATTAGAAGAACAGAAAGAGCGTCATACAATAAACGTCAATATCTAACATAAGTATTTCCCTTTCAACAAATTTAGTGTGTGAGCCACACAAAAAGTGATGATATTATTATATTTGTTGGAAACAATGCTTTTAGCTTTTTCCATTGCTGAGGTGCTGTCCCTAACGATGCAAACATTTTTATATAGTACTATGCGTTTTATAATTTTGGTTGCAAGATACTCACCCGGTTCGGGAGTATTAATGATATAGTTTATTACGGTTTGATTCCTGAAAAAATATACCATCAAAACACTATAAAGCGTTGAAATCAAAGGAAAGAAGTCTTACTTCAACAGCACAAAAAACCAAAGATATGGAAAACATAAAACCTAGTTGGCAAAGAATTTTGAAAACGAAATCTAGAACAAAAATCTCGCCGAGTTATGGATGCTCAAATACCGTAACTTCCATAGTATACAATTTCAATTGTGTATTGTATTAAACAACTATGCAATCAACCGTCACATTAAATTGATACAAAATTAGCTTCAGAAATTTTTCTGTCAATTTGAAACTTGACCCGGTTATAATTCAGCTTTCAAAGGTGGAAAGCTTATTTGATATCGTGTTGGAGTTTTTTTTTTCAGTAATGTTACTATAAATAGTGGTATTCCGGAAGAGAAACCGCTATAGCAAACACCTAATTATGTTCTCCTGTAACAAGTATATATAAATTGACATACCAACTTACCTTCAAACCTTCCTACCTACTCGTTAAAAATATTCCAAAAAATAAATGCAGACCCGAGTGAAAACTGCAATAAGTTGAAATAACGAATTACTTCGGATCGGCAGATTTATTGTGTATGTGTAGGTTTGATATAGATTATATCAGACTTTCTTAGTTTCTTATGATCTCTTTAGCTGCTCCTATCCATTGATTACATTTAAAAAAAAAATCATCATAGGACTGCGAACTCTAAGGGATAACAAATATATGGACATCAGATGCATTCGCACGCATTATTAGCTACTAGGATTATCCTCACGGGGAATATTAATCATATTACATATTATAATTTTGCCACGAATCAACTGGGCAATGTTTAACAAACGTAGTAGGCACTTAGTAAATAATTTTACAATCCCAATAAGTTATCATTACGTACCTTTTGCAGACCCTTAGTGGAAAATATCCTTGACATGTTTAGAAAGTCGCGTGGCATTCATTGTAAATTTTTACAGGCAAAATTTACATTTGTTTTTGCTTGTTTGTAAGGAAATTTACGTGACTATACATATTTCATTTTACTTTCGAATATTGAAATGATATACTCGTATGATATTATTATGAATTCTTTATGTGCTTTTAATACGACCCAAATATTAATTTGTTTAAAATGGTGCATTTGAGGATAGTTCTTTAGACTTTACACAAAGTACTGCTTTAAAGAAATACTAAATCAGATCTTTGTACTAATAATATCTGAAATATATTCATATGCATATTCTTGCCTTGCATTTGATATATTATTGAATAAGTCTTATTAAGTTCATCGTCAAGGCTTGACTATTAAAAACAATTTCGTGGGTTCCTATCTAGATCTTTGTAGTGTTTTCCTTTAGATCAATTAACTGAAACGAGGTATTGCGATTACTTAAAGCTATTTTATTTTTTGAAGGATTTTTCAGGGAGAAAGGAAATAGAGCAGCTTTAGAGCAAGCCGTAATGAATTTAACCATTAGAGAAGATCGCTCTCTTATTTAGAAGTGTTTGTAACTGTGGCGATGTTTATTTACAGCAACTGTGATCCATGCACTGAAATTCTAAAAAATCTCTTATAATGAAGCAATAAGAATTACCTACCTAACGTATAAAGATCTCTTCTGTGAGGTTCTGAGCAGTGTACCACCCGTTACAGGGTTGGCCATTTGTTGTTTCAAGTCATTTATTTTTGCTTCAAACCTATTGTACTCCTCAGGCCTATACTGAACTACTATTGTCACAGTTTGATTAGTGCCCTAAAAATAAATTTATTATATACTTTAAAACTAAAATCCCGGCTTAGTTATTGTTATTACTAATAACCTAAGTCAACACATTCTGATTCTAGTCGACGCGACGTTCTATTCTGCCTGTGTTGACATTATAATCTTTAAATTGTTGTTTAAGCCTTTAGTAGCAAAGCGGCATTGCCTAGTTTCAAATGTTGCCGAGACAGATCTAAATCTGAGCGGGCAAATCAGTCTTAATATAAAAGTAACATACAAACGTATTATAAATCATAAATTATATATAATATTAGAACAGTTTGGTGAATTTTAAACAACAGAGGAAAACTTCACGTCTATTTCTATATTTCCTCCACTTCTATCCCTTATATTTCAGAACAGTTGATTATTGTTTTATATGAGATTTTATAACGTCAGAATATGTTAAAGATCACTAAGATAATTTATAACTTAGAACAGTTCTTCAGGAAAATTTTTTAAATAATATTTTAGGTTATTTGTTTAAGTGATATTGAAATGTAAGACAATTATTTAGAAAATTTAACCAGGATCAACAAAACCAATTTGGATAATCAAACAAATGATTTAGACGGTGCAAAGCCCTCATTAGTTTCCAATAATCTAAATATACACCACATTAAGAACCATTTAAACATATAAAGCAATTTTACAATATTTATATGGAATAAATCGAGGAATTAAATGTCCTGCACAATATCAAAGAAAAACAAATATTTATCAGAGATCAAAGTGTGATAGTCATTGCGACAGAATGGGAGATCACTTAGACCTGCTACCATAATATCACTCTCGCTGAGATGCTCATCATGCAAATATTTGGTCTACTAAAAAACGCATTCTTTTAGAAAAAAGTATTTCAATTGATAGAAAAACTAAAGGTTAGCACTCGGACGAGTAGTTATAAAATGGTAAGTATAACCATTTAAATTCTAATAAGAGATATTTTTTTAAAAACCTTACGTTTTTCGACTCTTAAAAAAATGTTATGTCATACATTATGGGAACAGACTCCACAATTTTAGTATTGGTACGACTCATACCAAATTCAGTAGTGATGAAAGACCTTCAAACAGAAAAAATGTCTGCTGATATACCTCAACTTCAATGTAGAGCTGTAAGAATCGGCTTGAAGACCCAATATAGAGAATAGGTAAAAAAGAAAGTGGAAACTCTGTTAAAAAATCGAGGAGACCATAAACGTATATGATTACAATATTTTGGCTGACCAGCTGGACTTCGAAACCACAGGTGCGTGCTTGAAGATACCAGCAGACCAGCATACTTTCGAAGCGGTAGAGTTTATTATCCGTACTTCATCTAGGTGGAGTCAACGATTGGATTTATTAGACATTTCATAATATAGAAGGACCGTTTGATAATACCATCTTTGAATGATGTACCATTGTATGCACGCTTATATTATCTTTTCTTTCCAAGAAGTTTAACCAATACCTAAACACTATATAGTGTTGTTAGCTTTGTGCATGTAACTTTGAGTGTTAGATAACTCGGATAATCCGCTATCCAAAGTTTTTTTTAAATAATGAAGCTCGAGTTATCAACAATAAAACCATATTCACTCTGAATGAGAGACGTCAGCATCATAAGATATAATCAAATATCAACGAAACTACTAAACCCAAATACACTTACTTCTGAAGCCAATTATGGTTGATGGTTAATAATTTAATATGTCTGCTATTATTTGTCGAGTGCCGACTACCATTTTTCAATAATACTTTTGAGAATTACAAGAAAATATGATATGGCTCAGTTTTTCGAAATACTTTATTCTATCCCATTCAGAAGCAAATGGACCATAGATATATACTATAAATCTTCCTTATAAAAATAGGAACAATACCGTAAAAAACCTTATTTTCTTCCATTCTAATGTGCCATTCTGAATTTACTGTAAATATACTGCAACACTGTAGTATAATGCGGAGCTATCTTGTATGAAGGAGGGTTAAGAACGTAGTTAATACTAAATGAAGCTGAAAATTTCATTGGACAGAGCGCTTGACCATCAATGCTCTAACTAGACATTCATTGATTTGCGGTACATTACGAAGAAAGTATCATTGAAGTATTACTAGTTGGGCGTTACATTAAAGGAAGGGGGAAGGAGGGGGGGGGGGGGGGGGGGGTAAAAAAAAAGGGGGGGGGGGGGGGGGGGGGGGGCAATTTGAAAAGAAACTGGGGACGGCGCGTAAAGCAGTCAGTTCATTTGCGAATTCTACATTAGAAGATATGAAACACAGACTCTAATCAAGCTACACGTAAATGAGTATCTTTCAAAAAGTAAGATTTATGAAGTATTTTATGTTGTGACATATTCCCGAAAAAGGTAATTATATTTGATGTGAGTGAGATATCCGTCTCAAACAAAACATAACCACGTATTATGTGAAAATAATCCTATACATAATTTGAATACAAGTTGCACTCTATGGTATAACCACAAATTAGCACAGGATGTGGTATAACTGACTCCCAGATATATTCATCTTTCGTTTTCGAAATTCCTATATTTGTGCATCATATATTCTCATCAATTGACCTTCGTACACTTTCAAATATCTAATGTGGAAAACTAACTTACTTTAAGTGCTTGAGCGGCATCTTCATGGGTAGCACTCCGTAGGTTGACTCCGTTGACGCTAAGAATCTGATCTCCTCTTTTGAGTTCTCCGCTATGGTCTGCTGGACCTCCGGCCAGAATAAATGATACGAAAATTCCTTCTCCATCTTCTCCACCGACAATATTGAATCCGAGTCCAGAATTACCTTTGTGAAGTGTTACCGTTCGGACCTCTCTGAAACAAAATAATACGTATTTTAGCAAGTCATGTTTTCATTTACACACAAAAATATCATTGCCAGCTACTGGCCTCTACAGAACCCTATTACTATTAATACAAAAAGCTAGACCTTAAAGCCTTAAAATGAATTAATTTAAAAAAATATCACTACAATAATCTGCTATCGAAAACCGGTTTGCATAATCTTTCTCAACATGTAAATATTTTGAATATAGCTAGTAGGAGCAAATTACACGAAGGGTTAACAGCATCCTTCTAATCGAACTAACCAGCCTGACAACTAAAGATGTTTTGGCTCATTTTCCGAGGTTACTATAAACCTAAGCCAAAAATCCTTTACAACATAGTTTTATCCACAATACCGAAAGAGAATTTTTGCACTGGACGGGAGTTTTTCTAATCATGTATCAATAGTGGTATCCACTATCATTGCTAACATGATGGTGTTAACATGGCCAGCGAAACGCGTGTCGTCGAGTGCAAAAATTCTGTTTCGGTATTATGGATAAAACTGTGTTGAAGTGCATTTTGGCGAAATTCCAGTCCCCAACTTAGCTAAGTCAAAGATACTTGGAAATTCATTGTTTGTGGCTAATCTATACTATACACGCAAATGAAGCTAATTCTTCAGGAGCCACTGCGCACTGCGAACACAACTGTCCGATTTAACAACAATCACTTCCGGCTAGTATCAATGATGTAACCGTATGCGTATATACAGTAGTTACGGACAATTGCAGAAAATAGGATAAAAATTTACAATTGCAATCTGTTCAATACTTTATTGTTCATTGTCTACAATGGGCGGCTTCAAGAATAGAAAAATGTATACCTAATAATATCATTCAGTCTAATACTGTTTACTTCCATTGACTGAACGATAGGTACTTAATATGCATTCGTGCATCATCTATTATTAGATAGGGGTACTTTAAAAGTATTGCATAAACCAAATATAGTTCGAATATTGTTACCTAAAAATGCAATCGATGGAAGTATTCGCTATAGAATACGTTCGAATTCATACGGATACACAAAGACAAATAAGAGGACAAATATTACTGCTATGACAAAGGTTCATTTACATGTTGTCTGTTATCAACGTTTTGAGTGATTCCCATAAAAATTATTTTATTATTAAGTAAATGAATGGGCCGTATTCAGAATACCATGAAGCTTTGATTCTTTAAGAGCTTAACCTAGAATCATGATCTGATCGATATTCAAAAATGTTAAAAATAATTAAATTCTAATGATTGCTACATGTTTTATACAAAAACTCATTTTAAATACCCATCTATGGTTATTCGTATAGATATTTTATACACGGGAAGTATTTGGTTAGCGACTTTTGCGTAAGTGTGAATATTTTTAATCTAGCACGTTATACAAGAAGAAGAAACAAATACAAACCACCATATGCAAAATGGTCAACTTTTATGAAACTGCTCACTCGTATGACTTGATAAGCAATTTAGAGCCTCTTTGTTATTGTATTAATTTCCCGGGTCGGGCCAAGAAGGTCTGGAAGAGGCATTAGGCGTGTTTGTTATTTTTATTTGTATAAGGATATAAAGCGCATCACTGTGCATAGTACTGATCAACCTGCTTCAGACAAGCTACTCATGAACCAAGTATTACACTAAGATGTGTTTAACCTTTTTTATTGTAACCTTTTTTTTAAGTAATATATTGGAATTGGATTGAATTGAATTTATTTTATCCATTAATTCCTACTGATCGTCGACCGCGTTTAATACCAATATAGTTGCTGCCAATAACCTCTAACCCAATGCTGCTATATTCATATCGGGCCTTCTCGTCGTTTTTGTCAAGTGACTTATTTTATGCCGCTACTTCTTTTAAATCGAATAATTCATGAAAGTTGACCATTTTGCATATGGTGGTTTGTATTTATTTCTTCTTCTTCTATAACTGCTAGATTAAAAATATTCACGCAAAAGACGACTTCCATAAACAAATGACCATTTTTTTTTTCGATAACAAGTGGATAATTTTGAACTACATGGGAAAAATATGCGGCAATTTGTAGCAATTGAAGCACTTCCGAACTTCGTTTATACCATTTACCTCTCTCTGTCTAACAGTAACAAAATTAAGCTTCATAATATATAAGTCAAAGATATTTCAGATGATGGTATCTGCAGTACACTTTGCAAATCAAATGATACCGTCATAAAATGGTTATCGTTTTTAGCTCTATCCTTATTTGCTGCTTTAGATCGTTGTGCTTTGTCTTTTCTATTCGAATGTGCTTCATAACTCTCATTTTCGCTTCAATGGTAGATTGCTGGTACTTGACACAAGTGAGAAATTGATCGGTTTTCGATTAAGATTAGTTGCATTCCTTGAAAAAAAAAATAGGAGATATAATATTGATTTAATCTTATGCTTTACATTAATTTTTATAGAGATCGTATTTTTTTTGCTGCTCAAGTATTTTCTTTAAGTAGATTTTCGAGTGCAAAGAATTTCTATGAATGGAAAACTCTCGATGTGTCCTCTAACTTTAGCAACGACCATATATTTTTCCTTGTTTCCAGGAGGGTTTCTTCCTCTTTTCTTAGTGTCATTAGTGTCCCAATTCAGTGTTAATATTTTTGCACCCCGGCGATACATGTTTAGTTTGTTTAAGCACTTTTTTTTATAAGTGAACCAGACAGTTTACTCTATTACAATTTTATTTGAAACAAATAAGCAAAACGCACTAAGGAACTTACTACAAATATTTGTAATTATGTGATTATAGTACATACAACATGCACTACATGACTTAATGCGTTTTAGTTGTGGTAATTCATAGCGAAAATATATTAGTGAATTTTGTGTATTGGTGTATCCCAGCATTTAGTATAATGCGGGCTTGGTGCGATTTAGCAGTACCTATACCTATAATTTATCAAAATCAAAGTTGAAGCTGTCTGAAACTCGTTTTTGCCAATGGTTGGCTTGTGCCTTTTACTTGTAAGCACAAGCAATGATAACAATTCATAAAATTATTTGTTTCTATTTTGCGTTCAAAATGATTCTATTTCGACGACGCTATGATATTAACAAAATCGTTCATTGTCAATGCCCACTAGCAAAAACGATACCGTTTTAAATGGGATTTCTACTAATAAAGACGTCAAAAATGACAAGATGGACTATAGAAGAAATTAATGTTTTTCATTAAAAAAAACCTGCAAAACAGAAAAAATAGTAAAATATACACGTTTTAAAAGACAATTAGCGCACTAGTACGTTAGGAAACTAACCACAAGCGGATCGTTGCACGTTTTAAACGACAGCTTACTCGTACATTAGGAAACTAACCGCAAGCGGGTTGTTGCCTAATTTCGTGCCCGTGTGGAAAAATATGATCTTTTAAAACTACTATCCTAATATACTATTCTACTCATATACTTTAACTGACTTACTAGACATTTACTACCTATATTTTAATTAGATCCATTAAGATACAGATTGTTAGTAAGAAATAAGTTTATAATCAATAGAAATTGAACATAGCAGCAATATTCGGTCAATATTAAAGATTGTAATCGCCTTGACATTTAAATTTTATCAAATTTGGCAGTTCGTAGCTAGTATTTACTTATAAAATTTTGAAAGCTAAAGTACTCATTTTTCATTCATTTAAAATAAATAGTGGATATCGACTCACTTTTAATGGATATTAAAACACTCGCATTCATTACGACACTCGCCTACGGCTCGGGTAGTAATTCTCAAACTCATGTGTTAAATGCTTATTATGTAATATACTATTATTTCTGCCGTTATACTATTAACGGCGGATCGGCTGACCTAAGACGGCGTTGTTGTCACAATCTTGTACGACTGTAATCTTCTTTAAGGTGTTTCAAATAAACGATAAAGAAGGTGCTTAAGAAATTCTGGCGGTTAAACAGTCGGTAAAAGAAGCCTATTTACTATAGACAAAAATGTAATTAATGTCTGTTATGATAAAGGATCAGAATTTTCGGTAGAATTAAAATACCTTACGGTTAAATGAATAGTATATTTCATTACCAGTCCGGAAACTAGACTTTTCCGGTGCCCGCACGACGGAAGTCGTGCAAGCACGGGAAAAGCTGTTTCTGGACGTGTAATGAACGATATTTTTTCATAATACCCCTATGAAATCAAAATATCATAATGTATTTTGAATTAAAATTTAAGCAAACGTCAAAATTGAAAGACAAGCAAGACGCAGGTATCTAATATTTATCAAGCGTTGGTATGGATATGTGTTTCCATAATAACAAAGAAAGTAAGTCTTTCCGGTGCGCCCGCAAAATTAGGGAACGGGAAAACTTTTCCGTGAGCCCGCACTGGAAAACTTTTCCCGCTAATTATAAGTGCTAAATTTGCAGTTATTTAGTCACAAAATAAGCACAAAGTATAAAAAATTGGGTTAAAATTATACAGCTATGCAGTCTACGAAATTAATCTAGTAAATTTTAGCGTCAATAGTCTAATTTTAAGTAAAATTATTTTATTTATTCTGACCTTACTTGTCACAAATATTTCGAATATTAGCTGCTTATTTAATTACAACAAAGCATACAAACAGATTTCCATAGCAACACTTGATGAATATTAGATAGTGTCTTGCTTGTCCTGCAAGTTTGACGTTTACTTACATTTTAATACAAAATGTATTATGTATGACATGATTTTGGATACGTAAAATTATAATAATTTCATTTTTGTGTTTTGATTTCAGAGAGGTATTATGAAAAATATCGTTCATTACACGTCCAGAATAGTATATTTCATTACCAGTCTGGAAACTAGGCTTTTCTGGTGCGCGCACGACAGTTTCCGGAAGTCGTGCAAGCACAGGAAAAGCTGTTTCTGGACGTGTAATGAACGATATTTTTCATAATACCTCTCTGAAATCAAGACATAAACATAAAAATATTATAATATTACGTATCCAAAATCATGTCATAATACATTTTGTATTCAAATGAAAGCAAACGTCAAACTGGCAAGACAAGCAAGACAGGTATTTATCTAATATTCATCACGCGTTGCTATGGAAATGTGTTTGTATGCTTTGTTGTAATTGAACAGGCAGCTGTATTCAAATGAAAGCAAACGTCAAACTGGCAAGACAAGCAAGACAGGTATTTATCTAATATTCATCAAGCGTTGCTATGGAAATGGGTTTGTATGCTTTGTTGTAATTGAACAGGCAGCTAATTTTGAAGTATTTGTGACAAGTAAGGTCAGAATAAATAAAATAATTTTACTTAAAATTAGACTATTAACGCTAAAATGTACTAGATTAATCTTGTAGACTGCATCGCTGTATAATTTTAACCCAATTTAATATACTTTATGCTTATTCTGTGACTAAATAACTGCAAATTTAGCACTTGAAATTAGAGAACGGGAAAAATTTTCCGTGCGAGCCCACCGGAAAGACTTACTTTCTTTGCTCTACAGAGACGTCGAAAATGATAGTTTTCAGAGAGGTATTATGAAAATGTTACTTCCGTTGTGATCACAAACGTAGATAAGAACATGCTCTAAACCAAGTTAAGATTAAATGCGACCTATTTTCGAAGTGAAAACTTCTTTTGGCGCGTTCAGCATACTTTTTCCTGCACTAAAACGAACAGAATTATTGCACTCGAGGCGCGTTTCGCTAACCATGTTAGCATCATCAGGAGATGATTAAAACTAAATTTAAAACTCTACTTAACTCCCTTTTATACTAAATGTTTGCTTAATCAAGCGGAACCAAAGGGGCCAATCCTGGAATCCCACTAGTCACGCTCGATTGAAGACCACAGGGGAAAAAGGATGAGGGTCACAAATCCAAAGTTTTGTGTAAAACCGATTTTAAAATTCAAAACCTTGTGCTTCCTTAAGGTTTAAACTTTCTGTAAAAAATTTTTTTTAGAATGTTGGCTTCTTTCGGTAAGAGATTTTGTTACCAATATTTTTTTTTAACTTGGATTGCTAGAAAATTTTTTAAAAGGGATTATGTACATAATGGATGAGGGTCCGCAAAAGAAATTAACTTTATTTAGTTACAATGTAAATTTTCAAAGTGTAAGTGTAAGTAAGTGTAGGTCCTGTAAGTTCTGGTTCTTCTTAATATTTTAATTCCTAACTGCTTTCCCTTTTTTAACAGGATCTTGTTTTTTCTTTATTGGCACTACAACACTTGAGATGAAGCCTCCATTGTAAGAGTCGCGATGATCTATCATTCTGGGTTCTCCTTTTTTTACTACTAACTCCCTGATTGGGCGGCTTTCAAAAGGACATTTTGGTATAAAATAGTTTTTCAGATAATCAGTCCAGCTTTGGAAAATCTTCTGGTCTTAACAGCTAATTACTTTAAAATGGCTTGGTTTAACGCGAGAATTCCTAATGTGATCATTCCAAAAAGAGGGAAGCTCGACAAAAGCTTTGGAATTGATTATCTTTATGATCACATTCCATGTAGCTCTGTCCTCTAATTGGAAAAATCATTTTTACACACTGGAGTCGGCGTACTTTATGGACAACATAATGACGCATTCGTGACAATGTATTATTTTATTTCTGTTCGCAACACGAATCACAAAAAATCACGAGTTCCTGAACTTCTGGATTCAATTCATTGATGATATAATAAAAGAGAATAGACGCTACTTCGTCTGATCCTTTCTTGCCTCTGTTTCCGTATACGTATGAAAAAGCGCTTCACTACTGCCTAGGACTCTCATCCGTTTTGCATAAATCGAGTGGACCTTCATCCATTTTCCCTTATATGGCATATATCAAAACGCATTTTTACACGGTAATCTCATCTGTTTTGCTCTTTATAGTATGATAGGCAGAAAGTACCGGCGTTTGACCGTGATTTGACGTGTTTATCTCAAATTTACATTATTTGGACCTTCATCCTTTTTCCCCCTGTGGTCTTCTTATATTATGAATTAATTTTAAATTTTTAATTGTTATTCTATGATTATTATCAAAAGTATGCTCGGCAACACTTAATTTTTCTGTTCTACCATACTTTAACTGAGCTATGTGTTCCTTGAATGTCGTTTGTATAGATCTTCTAGTTTGCCCAACATATTTTTGGTTACAATCCATGCATCCAATTTCATATATTCCACTTCTTTCTAATATTTCAATTTTGTCCTAATAATTTCTTAATGTTGAACTGAGTTTGGTATACTAATTTTAAACCTACTTCCTTATAGACTTTTTGGAGTCCTCTAGTATACTGAGGATTATATGGTATCGAGACATATTTCGTATTTTCATTCTGATTGACAAAAGAAGTGGAATCACGAATGGTCTTTCTAAACAAATGCCTATTAATTAGTCTATTTATTAAGTTAGTATTGAAACCATTAACTTTCGCTATATTCTTAATTGTCTCATTTTCATTAATAAATCTTTCTCTGCTGAGAGGATCGTTAACCATACGGTGTACCAAAAAATGAAAGCTGGCCATTTTGTGTTGGTCGCAGTGGAAGGAGTCATTAGGAATATATCGGTTAGTGGCAGTACTTTCCTATAAATATCAAATTCTAGTGTGTTATTATCGTTCCTAATCACTAAAGTATCCAAAAATGAAAGTTTGCCATTGTTCTCGACTTCATAAGTAAATTTAAGCGTGGGGAAACGGTTGTTTAGTTTGGTTACAAAATCTTTGATATTAGCGTTTTTTTTTTTGTCGAAAATCGCGAAAATGTCATGAACATACCTGTATCATACCCTTGGAAAATATTCGAACTCCTGACTGATTTCATTTTCAAATTTACTCATGAAAAGGTTAGCTAAGAACGGCGATAAACAGTTGTCCATTGCAGTGCCTTCAAGTTGTTTGATCCATGCAAAGTTTGGTTAAAGTTAAATATTCTTGTTTGATTTCGTTATCAAAACTGTTCATCTCAAGTAATTCCGAGGGGGAAAACGCAAGTGAAATCTGGTGTACACGCCTTGTGAAATCTGAGAAATCTTTGTGAAATCTTCGGAAATTTGTGAAATATGTGAAATCTGTAAAAATCTTTGCGAAATCTTTGTGAAATCTGTGAAATTTTTGAGAAAATTCTAATAAATTTGAAACTACACCTTCAAGGAAAACTTCATTTCCCTGAATTGCCGCACTTCTGTCGAGGTGAACTCACACATGCTAGTTATATTGATGCATGTATTAAAACACAAAATATAGCTCATCTGAATTCTGAACACTTCAATCCAGATAATTTGTCTAGTCAGAGATGTGAAAACCAATCTAGGGCTGCAAGATTGATGACTACGTTGGGGTTTGGAACCTTCGGCAACATGCACTAAAACAGAGTTTTATCCACAATACCGAAACAGAATTTTTACACTCGACGCGCGTTTCGCTAACCATGTTGGCATCATCAGAACTCAAGTTAAAGAATGATGACGTCAACGTATTCTACAGTAATACATTTTTCAATCAAAGATTTTCTTAATAAACTAAAAATAATGCGATTTGTAACAATGTAGTTGAAGAAGTTAAAGACCAGTTTATATTTCCAAGAGAATTAAAAAAGAAAGGTGCAAACACAGAAAATTACACAGCAGGAGAAATCGACATGTCAGACATAAAAAAAATATTGACAGAGCTATGGAAGACGCTAAAACAGAGTTTTATCCACAATACGGAAACAGAATTTTTGCATTCGGCGCGCGTTTCGCTAACCATATTCGCAACATCAGGAGATTATTAAAACTTAGCGAAATGCGCGTCGAGTGCAAAGATTCTGTCTCGGTATTGTGGATAAAACAGTTTTGATGCATTTTGCCGAAGGTTCCAAACCCTAACATAGATGGAAGACGCGGTGTTAGAAGCAAGCAAAGTAGGACTAAATGCAACGATTTCAGACTGTGTCAATATTGATCTCAACATAAAATACACCGATGTTCGAGTCAATGTTGCAGAAACAGAAGACGAATCGAAAGACGAGTTACAAAATGACGACAATCACGTAGATATCTATGAAATTCACGAAATGATTCCTGCCGAGAATTATTTAAAACCTAAATCTTTAAACCTGCGTGACTAACGTATGTCCCGAAGTTTTGGCACAAAATATTTAACCAAATATTTTTGTAATAAGTAACTTTATTTAAACTTTTATTATATGCTATAATTAGCGGCTTAGTAACTAACAAAATTATTAACTTAAATTAAATGAAAGGTCCCGTGCTGCTCAATTAGGCGCAATTTTCTGCGAACATCACGCATTAGGTTCTGGACAACTTGAACATCTATTTCGCCTATCTTTCCAAAAATTCTACGCCGTAGTTGTTCCTCATTTTCGGCTTACCACCCTCCATCATACACTTTGCGGGATAACAATGCCCAAAAATTATCAATTGGGCGGGCCTGAGGTAAATTAGGGGGGTTATCTTGTATTGGTAAGGAAGGTATGTTATTTTGATGAAGGTAATTTTGAGTTGCTCTTGCATAATGGCAGCTTGCTAAGTCGAGCCAAAACATAATATCATCTCCATCGTGATGTTGGTGTACAAAATCAACTAATTTATTGAGGCAGTTGTTAATATACCTTTCCGCATCTATAGCGCCCCCTAACTCGACCCACATAAGATCTGGATATCCCTCTAATCGAAATCGCACACCACACCAAAACTTTATCAGCAAATTTTGCGTTTTCCTTATATTTAACATTGTTTGGACACTCTTCTATATTGTCCGTATAAAAACCATCGTTTCCTTTGATTTCCGAGTTGGCAAATGTAAAGTATTTTTCATCGTCCAGAATAATGACTTTCTCATTTGAAAAATGTATCCGCCTAAGTTGATGACAGCATATCCGTGCTAATTCATTTACGATATATTTGGGACACTTTCGTCTTTTTCGATATTTTTGGCCGTTTCTTGCCAATTCCCCCGATACTGTACTCTTTGAAGAACGGAATTGACGCGCTAATTTTCTTGTAGAAACCCCGACTCTGTCTTTTGCTCTTCTTCTTACCAACCTTTCCGCTCTTTGCCGCGTAAAACTTCTCGGTCTTCCACTTTTTGGAAGATTTAAACAGGGAATTCTTTCTTCACATTCGGCTATAGCACGGTAAATACTTCTGCGTGAAATATTTTGGTTTTGAAAAATGCGAACTATTTCAGCCTTAGGATTCGTCCAACCAAATTATAAATACTTTTTCGTAATTCTAATTTATAAGACATTTTAATGCAACTGATTTAAAAAAAGGACATGTCGAACTAATGTCAAGGAAATAAACAATTTTTTCTTTCCAAAGCTATCTCGATATAATATCATTATAATCTATGTTTCGGCCCCTAAATTTTGTGCCAAAACTTTCGGGACATACGTTATTCGAACAACTAAAGTTTCTCCCAGGTCAAAATTTCCAGTGCTCAAAGTAGACAAAGACATCATTGTTAAAAAATCGTCCTTCTGTTGGCTTCTAGATAAGCCTGGGGTAAAATTAGCAATGATAGACTGCGCAGAATTTTTAGTAATCATAAAAAGCCTCGAATGAAACTAATAAAATGAATTTGAAAGAAGAAAAAAAAAAGATATATTCAGAATAGCATTGAAGATACTTCCTCATCATCTGAGGAGGAGGAAATGGTTCTGGATGATTCTTCCTCGGAAGACGGAGAGTTTAGCGAGGAAGAAAAATCAAAACTGGAAAAAAATGCGAAGCTCTTGGCGAAGCCCGAGGTCAATTCTGAACTCGAAAAATATTACGCTGTCGCGTATGAAAAGAAATGGTACAACGGTAGGGTAATAGAGAGCAGTGGAGATCAGTTCACATTTAAATATTTAAAAGAAGAACTGGGAAAGTTTGTGGTCAAAGCAGGATGGTAAGGAGTTTTGTACTCCTGAATTCTGTTGTTTTATAGGTAAATTTTCAAACTGGCTTGCTAGCCACTTGGATATATATTATAAGTTACCTATAAAACAACAGAATTTGTGCTTTTCCCTGCTTACGATAACTTTTTAAATAAACGAGATGAAAAGTAGCAAACTATTGCGCAAACCGCAGCTTTTTACCTCCACTAATAAGCGATAAACCCCATAAAACACATGAAAATCGGACATCCTGTACAGATCTAATTTGCAAAACGAGTTTATAAAATATTCGACTGATACACATACTCTATATTATCCGTAAAACGTCCACCTAATTAAATTTTGAAGTGATGTCAAACTAATTTAATATTAGAATACTCACCGACGACCTACTGACCTTAAACACACAATGGAAGATGAAAAATAATTAAACCGTACACATGAACTAAATATGGAACCATATAAGAGTACCTCCCAAAATGTCCTTCCTCTGGTGATACACGAAAAAAATGGACATTTCATTTCTGACGGCTATAGGTTGAATTTTTAATTAAGCAAACTTTCTCGCTGTAGGTAAGCTATGTGGGCTAGGCGTATACAATTTATGCCCGGTCCATGACCATTTCATTAGCCTTGCGGGTCATGATGTGAGATGAATGGCTTCAAGCAGACGCGTCTACTACGAAGTATTATTACAGCTTTTACTAGCTTTTTTTATATCCGCTGGTTAAAAATTCTTTGATGCCTATTAAAGTAAAAAAAGTTGAAAATACCGAGCACGGTAATTAAAGGTCATGGCACGAGTTATTTTCGCTGGGACCAGGTGATATTGCAGACCACCAATTTAGCAGGCTCAGTCACAATGTTGGTTAGATGTATATATCTCGACAATATTTAGAGTACAATGTCTAAGTAATAATTTGACATGTTATAACACTGTGAGATTCTCTATAATTTTATTACCATTAAATACTTCTTGATTTTTTTTTCGTTAAATACCATCCAAACTGAACGAATGAACCAATTTGACTAGAAAATTGTAAGGTAATTTGTAACACAGGATTGGGTTATTTCTTGGATGGTTAATTCGATATACTGCCTATATAGAGGCGTGTATTGTTTATTTACCCATTTATTTAGGTAAATTGTCCGATAAATTAAGTTGTTCAGTTGTAAAAGTCAGTCCCTTGTAGCATATTGCTGAAGGCTAGGTGGTATTCAGTGTAGCCATTCTTTTTTTGAAAAACAGGTTCACTTCTAATATTATAACATTAGGTCCACTTTCAATAACTTATTATGGATAATATATATTATACCCAAAGACATTAAATGTCTTTGATTATACCTAATAAACGAATGCTTGTATTTAAAAATCATTACATAAAGTAGGTACCTACCATAGAAAACTCTTCGAATTCGCCCATATTTATGATCGTTAAGGCTACCTTTCCTACTATTTCAAGTATCTACAAAACTTATTTTTGCTTAATATTTCCATTATATTCTAATTTGAAAGATGATTCAATACTATAGGGAAAAAAGTATACCTAAATTTGCAGATTTTAAACAAATAAACCTAATTTAGGAAGTATGGTATTCAATGAATTTTATTCTTAATTTTTGTTTCAGTTTTGAATACATTTAGCTTAGAATTATAGTTTATTTCAATTAATGGTGGAATTATGTAGACAAACTATGGCGTTTGGCCTAAGATATGTAGCTGAAAAATTAAGTATTAAGTTAAATAAAAAGACACGGTGGCACATATTGCCATCGATCAAAAACACAATAGGAGAAACTTTATTTATACTCTATGCAATAAAAAAGTGAATGCACGTCACAATCAAGCGCCATGGCATCGTCGTCAAAACTCTCTGTCCGTTTTATGTGCAAGGCCGGCACACATATAAGAGAGAGATGAAATATTGTTATGGTAAAATCACAGATTACCATAACGGTAAGCTGTGATAAAAGTTTACACTGCACGAATTCTCGCTTCGGAGACATTCAGTTGTCGATATTTGTGTGTTGCGAGGTGTTGGATTTTGAGGTTCCGCTGATAGTGTTGATTATTTACTATTTTGTAATAATGCCAAATCAGTCCCTAGCCAGTCTTTAAGGACTGATTGCCTGAGTAAATAATTATCTTATGTAGTAACGTAATATCGGAGGTCCTTAGCTACCAAGCAGCAGTGCGTAAGGAAGATTTTAGTTCAGACCTTTATATGTATTTGTACAGATAAATAACATTAGATAAGAATAAGATAAGAGTCATTAAATTACGGATATCCACGTAGACATACGTGTTAAGAACTTGGAGAAATTTTCAAATGTGTCTGACCGTTAAGAAAATATCCGCATTTTTAGGTTTGTTTACTTTTAAACACTCGAACTGATTTACTTTCAATAGGTTCCAACTACTTTATTTCGGAATGCAAAATAAGTAAATTACTATTAAAAACATTTGAATAACAGTCATTTATCCTGATACTAACACTTCTACTCTGTTAAGCCTATGTAATTTTTGTTCTCGTTTTTGCTTTACTGCTTTTAACACAAATTGTCTGTTTTATATTCCAGTTATATACTCATGTACTTTCTCTAAAAAAACACTACTGTCGAAAAGCAATAGGCTTACATATATTTAACGTTGGGTAAAACCATGGGTAAAATAATATCTACAGTTCCTTTGTAATTATTTCTTTAAAACTGATTCTATTATATTTAAAGTTTATCAATAGTTAATCGAAATTTGCTTAATTGCCCACTTCTAAAATGGTCTTTATTTAATGAGTGTTACTAGTCATTTAGTGAAAGACTGCTCATGTTGGTGAATTAGGTAGCATGAAATGTTATGTATTGTTATGGCAGTGTGTGATGGTTGGTATAGAAAACTGAGAAAACGTATTTATTATTTTCTCTTTGAACAGTTAAGTTTGTTGAGGAAATTAATGGCATTATTAGTTTTCTTTTCTGTAGAAAATTATGGGTTAAGAAAGGTATTTATGTAATCAATAAACATAAAAGACTAAATGGATTTCCCAATCGCACTAAATAAAATGAAAGAAGTGGAATTTCTAAAGCTGCTTTAATAAGCTATGAGTTGCTTAAATCAAGAGTTTATAACTGTGTCCAAACACCACGGGACAAATATTAATATAAACTTGGCTTGAGAAATGCGCTTGAATACGAGAAACCCTATTTGCATCCAATTGCTCTTCAAAAGACGAAAACATGTAAATTGCCACATCTTTGCTTCTTGCATGGGGTTAGATCACGCGCGGGTTAGATAGAGCTCAACATCAGAAGATGATAGAAGTCTTAAGAAATATTAAAGAACGAAAATATGAGAATTATTATGAACTTGTATTGGAGTCAATCGACAAAACTGTAAATAAAAACACAGATGTAATCAGAACAAATTTTTAGAGAAGCCCTGCAGGAAGTATATGACGAAATTCTGTTAAATGCGGAGATAATAAATAGCAACAGATACCTATGCCGACGATACGGTCATATTTGCAGACTGCAACAAATTTTAGAGTTTCGAGATATGGCTCTATCACAGGATGCTGAGAGTTTCGTGGATAGATCGAATCACACATTGACATTCTCCATAGGACGAAAAGAAACAAAAAAATCGGCGACACGTTTAGATTTATATGAATCTTGTTTTGTCACACCGATGCACTCAGATGCAGCGATGCCGATGTGACTAAGGCATAGTGGTAGGATCGTGACAGGGCGCACTGGTAAGATGTTGATAATTCGCAATTTCATTATTTTGATGAACATAGTGGTGAAGTGACCTCGAACGAGGTAGAGTCCGCTAGAGCAGCTACTTTCTTTCTCATATGTTCAAATTACGGTAGGTAACTATTTTCTGATTCAATATATTGGTTACATCATGAGGAGTGGCAGCCTCGGTGGCAGCAGATATTTCCTTCAAAATATTCAGCTAGGCAAAGTTTTAGGGAGAAGATGTCCAGGCAGCAGAAGGATATCATAGTAAAAAATTTCAGAATATGGTTTTATACTCGGTTTGCTATAACTACTATGGACTATGGAGTTATTCAGAGCAGTGGTTAACAAAGTAGTACGTTAATATGGATGCCAACATCCAGAATGGATAAGGATTTTTAGAGTAATGATTCTAAATAATTTCTTATAGGGTGAGTAACGAGAATAATTGTTGGAAGGTTATTGTCATTAGTATAAGCTTTTTATATGCTTAATTAAAATTTGAGAAATGAGGTCCAGAATCGGTGAAAGCTTTATCAGTAAATGATCATCTAATATTATTTAGCAAAGAAAACGATGTCAGGTTCAATGCCCGAGGGGTAAACCGCTGCCGAAAATGGTGTACAAATTCATGAAAATACAAAAAAAAATACCGAAAATAGAACAAAAATACAGAAAATACCGAAAATACAAGGAAAATATGAAAAATACAGGCAAAATACCGAAAATACAAGGAAAATACCGAAAATACATGGAATATACTGGCAATACATGCAGTTTGGCAACAGCGTCCAAACCGTTGGAACCACATGAGGCAACACAGCAACGGCTTTTTTCGGGTTGAGTTTGAATTTTGAAGCTTACACAAGGTTTTGTTTCCGTCTCGGTCTCAGTTTCCGTGCTGTTTGTGCAGTTAGCCCGTTAGTGTATTGATATCGGTATTGATCTTGTGTTTTTGGCTATTTAAAATATTTATTATTAAAGGTACCTAAGTGTTATTAATATTATTCATTATAAAAATAATTATAATGAATAATAATAATAATTAAGGTCAATGACCAATAATAATGTACAAAATAAAATGAAACTAAAAGACCTAGTAAGAACCTCGGTAAGAACTCAGAGATAATGCTCGAGATAATGTTTACTGTTATTAACCTGAAGACGAATCCTCTGAATTTGAATCAATACATTCAAAAGGTTTTTCGACATCAATTAGTAATATTTCCATTGATAAAAGTTAAAGTAAAAAGTAAAACGGCAATAATTCAAAAATCATCAATGTGTTGGCTTTTAGATGAATCCAATGGCAGGCTCAGTACAGACCGTCTTCAACGGTTCATTACAGGAAAACCCTCCGGTAAAACAAAAGAAAAAGAGCCCAGAATTCGTCAACCCAAACCAGAATTAAAGCGGTTGAAGAGAGAAACTGTGGACCAGTCATCTGATAAAGATCGCGATTCCGATGATTCGAACGAAGACGATGGAGACCTAGAGCAAATGTCTCGAGTGCTTTATCAGAAACAGATGTTAATATCGAAACGGAAAAATATTATGCTGTTAGTTGCGAGCAACAGTGGTATATTGGAAGTCACAGAAAGAGTGGACAGTGAAAAATACAAACTAAAATTTTTAAAGTACGAACTTGATAAGTTTATATGACCTCGTTACGATGATCAAGATGGGCCTTTTGAGATAAAAAGGGTGCGATTTTTTGCTTAGAATTCCTAAAAAATATACTCTAAGAAATATTTTGATTAGACACCCAAGTAGCACAAATACGTTTATAATGGTCATATAACAATTTGTAATATAACAGTATTATTTTAAACGTATATTGTAAACTTTTATAGATAGATAGGTAGATGTTTTTTTGTCCAATAATAGTACAATAAAATGTGTAGGACACGTCAAAAAATTACAAGAAAAAGTAAGAATTATACAAATAGATGCTGTAACACAATCAAACAAAATATACTAAAAATTTAAAAAATAAAACGCAACAACAAACATAAATGACACTTACAAACACGGAAAAGGCCCCAACTTTATAAAATTATTTCATAAGAATATTACTTAAGTTATAATAGCATCGCGGATAATAATTATAAAACAGATTTGAGTATTTTCTAAAACCTTTAATAAGTATAAGAGTTTTATAAAAGTTTTATAAGCTAGGTGATAAATCTACCTATATAATAATTATGTTTAGTAAGACTATTTTACAACAGTTTTATAAACATTATTTTAAAATTTTATTACTGAATTTGAAAACGTTTATTAGATACGCGATTAGATACTAATAAAACTGTGTTATAACAGTCTTAAAAATATTTTAGTTACAACCAATGTGTGTCGATTTAAGATATATTTGTTATATGTGTTTATATTTTCATTTCCTAATCCAATATTATCATAAATCAAATAAAATTTCGTATTTCTATGTCTCGAAGACAAATGACTTTTAATATGGTGATCGAAAAATTACTTTTACTAATGGCGTCATTGAAGACTGTATATTAATGAATTAATTCTCGAAAAAGACATAAATATGCAGAAAATACCTCGGAAAATGTATAAAAAAATACAGGAAAATACGAGAAAATACCATTCATTTTCGGAAAATACGAGAAAATGCCATGTATTTTCGGAAAATACGAGACAATACGACGTATTTTCGGTCAATATGAGAAAATACAAGAAAATACCATGTATTTTCGGAAAATACCGAAAATACAGTGCAATAATAGCAGTATTGCCAAAAATACGGGAAATGGTGTACAGATTTTTATCAGCGGTTTACCCCTCGTTCAATGCCATATTTGCTTTCCAAAATATCTTTATCTCTCTCACATCCCATTTATAAACATATTACTTGAAAAGTTACAACCATCCAAATAAAGCATTTGCAAATAAAATGCTTAAGAGAAGTGACAAAGAATTTTGAAATTAACACATTGAAGTTGGCGCTTCTTTTAAAAGTCACTTCTATTGGCGACTAAAGAAATTCTATGATTTTTGAATGCTAGTTGGTGTTCATGATTATCGATTCTGTCAGAATTTTTTGTCAGATTAAGTTTGGCAACTAATTTTTCTTGCAAAATTAACACATTTTTGTCTTCTTTTAGTAAACTGAAAAAAATTCAATCAACAATGTAATGTTACTCATTCTTGCGATAAAACAGCTGACCTATTGAATTTATCGCCTCCCTTTAGAATTTGCGAAAGTACCTCTACACCACACCACGGTCCTCTTATGGATCTCAATTAAACAAGTGACAGTTAATAGGCGGAGCTAGATGCAATTTATGAAATTTGTAAAATGTAAAAACAAAGCCAGTAACTTTTTCTGCTAGATTAGAACTGATTTTGGGCATGCCTTGGGTTAGTTTTGGTTAGTTGCGCCCCTGAAGTGAGCGAAGCGAGCGGAGGGTCAAGGTTTTCCCTCGCTCATCTAGCTCCGCCCATTAATTGTCACTTCTATGAATTCCTATTGGTTTAATTAAGATCCATAAGAGGGCCGTGGTATGGATGTACTTTCATTTACAATTTTATAACAAATAGTGTGAAGGAACTGAGGATTCTGAACCTTGATTTTCGACACCTTTTTCGCCAAAAGAATACTTCCAATCATGTGACACCGTATGGAAGTGTATATATCTCTAGCATTTTTAAGCCTGTTAAAATAAGCATTGACAAAATATATTAACTAATCTATTAGTCTAAGACTGATAAAAATGGCCCCGTGTTTTTTAGTGAAAAAAATCAAGATATTTTATGTTTTCTTGACCTCTCGCCATACAATACAAGTACTACGTTGGGGTTTGGAACCTTCGGCAACATGCACCAAAACAGAGTATTGAGTGCAAATATTCTGTTTCGGTATTGTGGATAAAACTCTGTTTTGGTGACAATACAAGTAGTTTTAATCAGGCGATATTTTGCAACGAGAGTAGCAGTTTTGAGATTATGGACCAAGGCCTGAAGTTAGAAGAGACAGCTGTGGAATAAATAAGAAAAAAATTTCCCTAAAGAAAATCTCTCAAATTCTCAACAATTATGACAAACATAAGTACCTACGAAAAAAAAATAATTACGGTTATGGTAAGATGAAAGACACTTAATTTTTTTTTATGTAGGCATACATTATGGTAACAAACAAGTAAGGCTTAGGCTTAGGCAAATACTAACTTACTACTTTAAATCAATTTGCTAAACCTGGTGACCATGGAATTGTTCTGCAAGGCTGCCAATACCTTATATTCTCCAAAATAATTATTTAATAAACAGGTAAGGTCATGGCTCGATAGATTATTCGGTATAAAACATAAAATATACGCAAACCTCGTAGTAGAATGTTTAAAATATCCTCAAGATCAAACCAGTATCGTTTAAAGGTAGAAACTAAAAATTATTCTTACTTTCGTTAAGGAAACACACAAATATTTTTTTTGTTGCTTAAACCACATTAGGTATCTCTTAAAATAATAATCAATAAAATAATTTTACCTTCTGAATTTTTCCTTATTCTTAAATCTCCTGCTTATAGTTGCAAATCCTGCCCGAATAGGCGACTTTTCTCTGCTATTTCTCTTCGTCATTTTCGACTAACAAATTAAACCACTCGATTTATCCAATAACTTCATTGTTGAACTAACAGAAATGTCACTCGCCAAACACATAAGTTTTATTTTTAACGGTCATCGCACTAGGAACTATAATTTTATCACCATCACCGCACATGTTTGTTAATGTAATGTAAACTTGACTTAGTCAACCATTCACAGCGAGAGGTAAATATATACTACCAACTACCACGACATTGCTTTATAACACTGTGGTAGACCTAGAGATTGGCAAAGTAATATCATAAAAGATGATTCATTAAATTCGACATTGAGAGAAAATAAGATATTTAAACAACCAGCTAATATTAAACAAAACAATAGGGTAATGAGGCAATGCAGTTTTTATTTATTAATAATATTCTTGGATGGGTTCTTGTAGCATACATATTTACTAGGTGATATAAAAGTGAATGCGAAAATATTAAATATTGGTAACACATGAGCATTAATGCGGTTTAGTCCTCTAGAATTAATCATCTAACTTTTGATCATATTAATTTACCAAATAGGAGTGTTTTGATATTTAAAAATAGACCTAGGTAGTAAGTGGTAATATCAAATAATGTTACTATTTTATGGAATCAAGTATGGCTTGTGATATCTAATATATTTATTATTCTAATTTGGTATCTGTTTTTTATCAGTAAGATCGCCAATTTTATATAATTAGCTCGAATTTATTTACAGTTTTATACCAATAAGGAACACCTTGTAACTAATTATAAATCACGGATTACACTGAATTCATTCTATATTACAACTAGTAGTCAATAACTAATCATCGTTTTATGATGGCTTAACCCGAAGCATGAGAAAGTCTAGTATACCTAGTTATGCCACATGGTAGATATTGGTTTGTTCTCGTTCGGCATTTTTTGGCATACGGTATACTTAAGAAGGGCATATTTTTTACATTTTTATAATGATCTCTCCGTAAAGCGAATATTTTTATTTTGTAGTAAAACTCAATAGGATTTTTTTTTAAATAGAATATAATACCAGACATTTTCAACCTATAAATCTTTTAAACAGAATGCGACAACTAGTAGGCAAGATATTTTGTGCATGGTGTAGGATAGTGATGTATATACCAAACATTTGCAGATTTATCCTGTTTTGAATACCTGAATTACTATTTTTTATTACCAACATAACCCATTTGAGTATAACAAAACGGTTCAAATATTTATTTCTTTGAACGTATCGTTTCTATTATAGTCGATGCAAATTATTCTTGATTTTAAAGGTATATATTTTCATAGTTTCATAGTCAAAAAAGTTAATTATTAATTACGCAGATGGGTCACAAACACACTCCATACGTATTGCCCTGAATGTATTATGTATTTTTAAATACATTTACATAGAAGTGAATTTGAAAATGAGAGCATAGCAGAGTGACCAAAGCAGCGCAGCTTGCACGACTCGTCAGCTATATTTTTTTCTTTGGGACATGGTACCAATGTTAATCTACAAAAACAGTATAAACCCTTGTATAAACCTAAATAAAAATAAAATACACATAGGAAAAGAAAACCAATCGGCCGAAATTCCTAGAAGAAAAAGCTTTTAGCAAACTCGGATTCATTCTTCAGTTCTGTAACACCCACAAAAATTTGAAAAGGAAAGTATACGAGTCGTGCATCGTGCCAGTCCTCATTTATGGCCTTGAGACTATCTCACCAACATGTAAAGCCATCAACAAACTTCAAGTTACGCAACGAACGATGGAAAGGGTTAGGCTGGAAATTAAATTGGCGGCCAAAAGAGAGTAAGATAAGTGTTGGCAGGCTTCAGAAGAGATAGCGCGACGACATCCAGAAGACTGACGGGGATCGCTCTAGACAGACAGAGATGGAAAAATATGGCTACATTCAGGAGTGGGTGAGGACAGGCTGATAAGAAGAAGAAGAACTCACTATGATGACAAATTCTTAATAAATTCTGTAAGTAAAAACACTCAAATTGATGAAATATAACCCAGAAAGATGCTTCTTCCACACACGCTTGTATTATAATACCTGTCTTATTAAATTTCTGCTGCAAAACTCAGAATTAAGTATTATGTTCTCAAAGACACTGTAACATTTAATGTAGGCCCTTTTGCCTGGCAAGGACAACATATAATTTTACTAAATCATAGAGATTTGAAAATAAAAATTTCACTTTAATTCCGCTTTAAAAGCAGAATAATTGTTAAAGCTTATAAATGCAATAGTCTATAAATTTAACAACAAACCCATGAACAACTAACACAATACACTCCACCTTTCGCAAGATAAAACGTTTTACTAACTACAAAAGCTTGCAGTAAACTACAGAACTTTGACTCTACTACCGATACCAAATACCTACACCTATCTTGATGCAGTCAGGTACAATTTTAGCTATTTATTTAGGCATTCCAAATATTCTTTAAAGGCGACAGGCAAAGGCCGGATCTTTGGGTAAATACCAATTAAACTCGAAGTAATGAAAATGGTTCTACTTCGACGTCTTATCGTAAAGTTAGGGAATGTGTCGTGCGTTGCCTAAAAGAATATGAAATTATACTTTGATTTGCAGACATTAAACACATATACACATTACCATGTATATATTGTATGTGTGTGTGTGTGTGTCTCAAAAGTTTCAGGATGGTCTAATATATTTTAACATGGTCTGGGTAAAATTTGATAATATATTTCCCATTTTTTAGATATCGTATCCAAAAAATGAAATTCAAATAAAATCAAATTTCCCATTTTACATTTTATTCTTGATTCTAGTCGGTCAAAGAGCGCAACAAATACAGAAAAAAGCTTGCAGGTACAAGAGTTATTTATTGAAAATGCGTTTATTTGAAGGACTTGGCTCTTAGGACGTCCCGGCAAATGATTTCGACAGAAGCGTAGAATTTTACGTGGGATGAAAACGAGAAAATTTTCAATAACATTGTTTTTTTTTCGACATAATTGTATATACTGGTGGTACCAAAATCTGCACTGAATGGCAGAAGTTCTACACCCACAAGGTGGTCGGTTTGTTTAGAGGTCACATAATTGAACCCATTTTTATAGAAGGAAATTTAGCTTCAGACCATTGAAATTGAAAATGGTTATTTCGAGGTTTTAATAAACTAATTATTTATTTATTTTATATCAATTTATGCTATTATTCTACTATAAACAGTTACAACAAGTTACAGTTAACAAATTGTTCACACCTCGTCATACATATACCTATTATTCAAGCAAATTGTCAAACTGATATGGAGTGGCGACATAATGGATTTTAAGGCGGTAATACCATCAGGTGTGATAGGTGGAATTTAGGAAGAATTTAAGACAGCAGCACGTATTTCATATTTTGACAAACTATTACATTTGCGTACAGATTTTCTAATGGATATATCCAGAAGTTGGTTAGAATTTAATAATAAAATAAAATATTTCCCATTTTCAATTCAATATCTGAAGTCGGGAAATCTGGCAGCGTTGGGATATTACCACCAGATGCAGATCCTCTTATCCCACATACCAACTGTTAGCCTGATTATGCAAATGGTTCCAGATACATTTGATCGTGCACTGAGAAATTTGAAGAATCAAATGCAGAAAGGTGAAGAAAAACGTGTTATTTTACAGATAAATAAAATTGCATATCGCTTTATGGGAGTGAAAGCTAATGAGTTTACAAAGAACAGTGTTAAAAAGCCATCATATCAAAATATGTAAGTATGCTGCGGTATTGGAATATGAGATATGAAACCACTCTATCTATTAACAAGAAATATGGAAATAAAAAAATCTATTCAAAAATCTAAGAAAAATGTGACGAAAGAGAAAACGATTTTAACAAAAATTGTGAAACATGGGCCAACTGTTTGTAGGCTACCAAAAGTATTTGGAATGTTAAGACACCACAATAATTGCAGTGTGAGAATTCCAAAAATTGAATTGATCCTGCGTCCACTATGGAAGGTAATGTGGACCATCCGACTTGTAACTGCTTCTTCACTTATTTTAAATTGCAACAAAATTAAGCACTTAATTAAGTTAATAACTGAATTCAACAAATTGGAATAAATTACGATATGTGAAATCGAGGAAATATGTAGGCAAATAAATACAATTTTAACCTGTATATCCGCTCTAAGATCGATTTATTATTTTTACATTTTTTGTTTCAGTATAGTACAAAAGATCAAATAAAAGTAGGATTTCAAGAACCTATCGCCATGCCGTTTGAAAACATACAGTTAGACTAAATATCAAAATATAATTTACTTACGACTACTTTTTAAAAAGTTTCAACAAAATTAAGCACTTAATTAAGTTAATAGTTGTATTAAAATATTTACGGCACTGATGCATATAATATTATGCCGTCGGTGGTGAAGATGTAGTGGTCTTGCACGTGCATACAGCGATATCTTGAATAGAAGTTTATAATTAATATTTGTCAATCTAGAATGAAACTATAATGTAAATTGGTTTAAAGTCGAAAAACGCGACTAACTAGAGCAAACCCAGCCAATATGCCGAAGATAGATAAAATATAGTTTTTCTTAGAAAATTAGAGATTTTTTTTCATATGTAGATCTCTAGATCCTAAAAAAACAGCGAGTAACAAGATATAGAAAATATAAACTTTAAGTACGCTTTAGGACAGACTCCGTATATCTACCATCAGATGTCTCTTTTAATTTAGATGTTGAAAATTTGAACCTTTAATACAACAAATTAAAAATTATGAAAATCTTACGATATTTAAGACATATAAAATGAAGACAATTTTAAATTTTGTAGGGCTCCAAGAACCAATGTACTCCCGCCATGTTCTTTGGAGTTAAGAAAAAACACCCTACGCTTTCTACAATTTCCAATTTATGAAGAATCCAATATTTAAAAATATGCAATTTTTTAAACATTCGTATTTTAAAGCATTCGTATTTTAATAAATAGATAAATATATCTTTTGATATAAAGAAAAAATATTCATGTTGGGAGTTTTAAATTAATAGTTATTTTTGTTACAAGTACCTAAAATGAAGTTTTTCAGGACAAATCATTTCTATATATAGCAGATAAGTCCTGAAAAACTTCATTTAGGTACGTGTGACAAACATTATTTTTTGTCGTACGCTCCCAAAATTTTGTTATACGCTTTTTGCAATTCTTCAGAACGTCTAAATTTGCAAATTTACCTTTTTTTTTTGAAATCATAATGTTCGACAAAGTTAGCTTAGACATTGATATCGTAGCAACTATTTGATAATTTTGTCATGTCATTCAAAATTTGATATTTAGACATATTCAGGAATTTTGGAATAGTCCGTAAAGGTTGCCATGACGACTTGTAGGGACTAGGTCGAAATAGAAGCATTTTACGGACTTAAATGAGTCCGTAAAATAGCTATTTTTGGGAGCGTGTGATAAAAATGAATTTTCGGTTGTTCTCGAATGTCGAAGCAATATTTTGTTTCAAATTTTACATTTTCTACTATTAGGTAAATACGATAGTTTGGGTTAGCTTTGGGTTACTATCAGTACAGTATATAGCGGGAAAATAAATATTTAATTGCAAAAAGCAAAAATAATGACATTGGCTGCTTTAAAAGACAATTAATTATCTAATCTATGTATCCATCCCTAATAACAACAAAGATACCAAACATTAACTTAAAATTTAGGACTCACAGCACACAATATACTACTTTCTACGCAATTGCCTTTTAGAAACACTGCACGACCTAATACGTATTTAGATGGAAATAATTAAAGAACCGGCATTTCACGGGTGTGCGAATATGCACAGGAATGCCGTCGAGTTTCGATTGAATTTTTCGATAATAATTGGCGATTGTCAAACTTTCTATTCACTCGAATTCATTCTTAAAATTGTTTTATTTGATATCTACTATCCCGCCCGAGGTCGTACCAAATTAGGAACAAAACAGCAATATAAAATCTAAATAGCCTTTTAAAATAGAACATGCATTTTAGCTTCTTGGCAAGTAGGTATTATGGATTTAGCAGAGGTTCTAAATGTCATTAAAGTCCAGTTTTTCAAAAAGTAAAAGTCACGATTTCTGTTCATAAATCGAGAGTAAATTGTGTTAGGATGAAAAGAAAAGTTGGGCCCCTTAAAACTTAGTCTAACAAAAACCGTTCTTTTTTGCTTTATTCTTAATTAAAAGAAAAGTTTTCCAAGAAATAAGATACTCTTAATATCCATCTATCAATACAGCAGCCGGCCCATATGTACAAAAAAAATTATTTAAGTCCATAATTTATGAAACTGACCTAAAAATATCATCTGACGATATAGAAGATCAAAACTTATAGAACAGACACTCAAAAATATTCATGTTTATACAATTTTTGATTTCAACACTGCATATAGTTAGGTTGTCAGTATTTACCTGTAAAAAAATTGAGCGAGTCTGCTAGTACAAGAAACACTGATGTGTGTAAATATATCCTATATCGACATCATCGACATGAAAATCTAATGCCACCTTAGGCCTCGTGACGCCTGAATATAGGCAACCACTTATTTGGAATTGGTTGCCTATATTCTGGCGTTAGAGAGAACACGTTTTACATTAACGGTTACAGACAGCCTGCAAAACGCATTCACGTCATAGATACCACCTGATGTGCGTTGTTTAATGTTTACATTTGTAACGTTTGCATTAGAATGTCTAATATTACACTTCACGCATTGCCCTCCGTTCGCTTTTACAAATATAACCTCAAGGAAATAAAAATAGGATAAAAACTAACCGTAAAAATCAACCCGAGCGAAGCCGCGGCTAAAAGCTAAAAGTGTCCTTTACTATACTCTTTTTGAAAATATATGTACAAAATGTCATGATAAGTCGTTTACGCGTGAAAAATAGGATTAAAACTAACAGTAAAAATGAAGGCGAGCGAAACCGCGGCTAAAAGCAACTATCCTATGTCCTTTACTATACTCTTGAAAATATCTGTACAAAATTTCATGATGATCGGTTGAGTAGTTTATGCGTGAAAGTGTAAGAAACAAACAAACAAACACATTCCCATTTATAATATTAGTTAGGATTCTTTAATGATACTTACTGGCAGCTTCAATCAGAGTGCATTAATTCACTGCACAACCAGGAATAACATCAACCTATGGACACAGGTTGGAAAAGTCAATAACCAAATTTTAGAAAAGCGCCATGACTCAATATCTGGGCATCTGAATCATACTTTTGACAATTTGTTTAATTTAAAATATGATTTTTTACCGACTAAAATTCGTTTAAAAACGCTTTTAGATGGCAAAATTGAATAAAAATCCGAAATTTCCGGACTTACTTAGGACGATAGCCGTGGCTTCGGACGAATTTGTCGTGGATTTTAAAGCGAAAATTCATATTAAATTCAACCGTCTATTAAAAATAAGCTGTGATATGGATCCAAATACACTGCGAATAGAATATAATGAAAAACTAATACCGCCCTAGCGGCTAGCTTTTTAGAAGCGCGTTGCAATCGCGGCCGACCTGGATTAGCTTGCTCCTTAATGCGCACGGGTTATAATGTCACATCGGTTTACACATTCCGTCCCCACAGTTCCGTCCCATTTGCCGAGATTTACCCTCATACCGTCGCGTAAGATGTTTACACATCAAAAAATAATTTATGTCACTAGGTCGAGCGAATTTAACAAATCCAAGTCTAAGTTCTCGCTGCTGCAAACTAGAAGACATTATTGGTGTAGTTGGTAGGATATGTTTAAGTACTGATGAATGAAAGGTAATATACTTTTATATTCTTATTCGCGTTGAGCAATATTTGTTAACTTAATTCTTTTTTTGACAACTGCATAATCTTCGAAGAATTAGGATTTATATTCATGTTTATATTATAAGAAAATTATAGGCTATTTGAAACTCAGGCACGCAATGAAAATGACACTCAAAAATGTGGGCATACCACGAACTTTTACGGATATCATGGACAGTATGATACCGGAGAAAAGTGTGCTACGTGGCACAAAAGCGATCAAAGGAATATGCAGAATATATACAAGATTCCTTAGCAAAAAAAAGTCGAAGACTAAGTATACACTTACTATACCTATATCCTAAACCATTTAGTCTATAAAGTAGTACTGCATGCACGTACACACGCCTAGGATTTTGTACGAAAAAAACGAACAGAATTTGAATGTAGTTTAAATGTGTAATACTTCAAGGATTATCAAACTGAATAAAAACAGTGATGGGATATCATATGTTTCTATAAAAGTGCGTATGCCTCTGGTGCAGTTTAAAAAACTGATATGTATTGAATAAACTGTTATAATACGTACTAAATTATACTAAGATATAATCTATACTCGAGACTTTTAAGGGAAATCGTTTTTTTAGTGAATGAAGCCGTCTAGATTAGTGTGAGCTTCAGCTTTGGTCTTATTTCTTTGCCAAATAATTTTGAAACGAAAAATTTTAGTATTAATAATGATGTAAGCAACTAACCATCAGAGTCATATTTAGGCATTAAATGGTAATGTCAACTAATTCACGAATATCTTGTAGGTGAATGCCTGGGTTGATGTGTCCCCCAAAATTGATACGCTACTGGTATAAATGCTATTTTATATCGTTAAGACTGCTTATATAACGCACCATCAAAAAAATAGGGTAATACGAGGGGTGAACACATGAGGATTTATCAGGACTTCCTGGGGATGTACAGGGATTTCTATAAAAAATCCTAGGGTGTATAAAGATGTATAAAGTATTTACCTAGGATTTATAGGATTTCGGCACCGTTAAATCGCCGTTATCGACCCTGAGTTAATATTTACTCGAAGAAAAACGCTTCGCAACGTAATTTTGTATTTAGGGATGCGTCTTTTTCGTATTCGAATATACCTGAAATTTGACTCCTACTAGTAATTTTAAACTTAAGGATGCCTTTTCAAAAGTATATTTTTATATTAATCTGATCTTCCTTTTGAGTCGGTAGCAGCCAGAACCTACGGGCTTCTTTTTTTTGATCGACTCGAAATTTTCTCATATAAACTTGTTTAATTTAGTAAAACCTCGGCCAAAATTTGCTGCAAATATTTTTTTTATAATGGATATGTGGTAACCGATGCCTCAGCTCATGTTATAACCTAGGGCGCCCCGCCTGCAGGTTTAATAACTAAGTAATCTTTACTATGTTTCAAACGATATACTTATAAATTCTTAAGCCAACGAAACTAAACATTAAATAAATTTTAAAGCTAGCGCATCAGTGAGATACTGAAGAAAATCGATTAAAAATATTTTAAATCATAGTGTTAATTATTTTTCAATTTTTCTAATAAAATAGTATTATTTTTTGTTTGTGGATTAGTAACAAAAACACCCTTTTACTGGGAATAAAATAAATTAATCCTATATAAAGATACAGGTTAAATCTATAAATGCCTAATAAAATCGACTAAGTAATTATTATCTAAAATAGACATTACCTGGGATGATTAATACCAGTAAATGCGAATATCAAAGAAATAATCATAACAACAGTTTTCAACGCATCTTTCCACAGCTGACGAGCCTGCAATAGTATATTGTGCAACAAGTGCTGAATATAAGACTTTTCACACGAATGAGACAGTTTGGGGACACGAGCCGTAGGCGAGTGTCATAAAGTCTCATGAGTGTAAAAAGTATTTTCAGCACGTGTAGCACACTATACTTTTTCTACGACTGCTACATACAGGGAGGGTGCCCCACTGGGAATGTGGTAGAAAATTACATGTCATAATATGGGAAACATTTTTTTCTTCAGTAAATACGTCATTACTCGACTGTGTAGGCGGCCGTGAAGTTTCGTTTTTCCTCCGCCGGAGCTTTACTTTTCACTTTTCCGCCGGCGGAGGTAAAAGTGTTGTCATAGCAACATAGATACAAACAAACAACAAAATAAACGCCAACAACTCGAGATTTATTAAACTAAAATTTGTATTTATCACTCAATTTGTGCACTGCATTTCTAAAAATCACCAATTTAGGAACAAATTGGTTATTATTTAATCAAACTTACCCAATAACTGCTTATCAATACGGAATTAAAACGCAATCGGAGACGCAATTTAAAAAAAATAATTATTGCTGACAGTGTCCACTGACAGCTTTATGTTACATTACTATAGCAACAACCTGTGCCTATTCACCGACACCGGTCTAAGCCCCCTTGCGAAACCACTTATCTTTAATAATAATAATTATTATTACTATTAAAAAGAGATGTTTTTGCATTAATTTGTCGACATTTGAAGAAAAAACAGCATATTTTATTTGGAGGAAAAGTTACTTTTCATGGTTTGCTCTCTATTACCAGCCTCACTCCGTTCGGCTGTTAAACACGACCGCGCCATGAAAAGTATCACTTTTCCTCCATATAAAATAATATACTATTATTATTGATTTATGAGAAAATTTTATTCCTAATGAAAGAAGCTACGTGAGTAGGAGATTCTCGCTAAACTATAACAGTCCTAAAATGGGGCCACCGGAGTGGGGTCCCTATTTTCCAAATATTTTGAAAAAGAGGCTTCTGAGGGCAAAGCCCTAAAATGGGGCCCAGGGGGGCGAAACCCTAGAATGGGGCCTATGGTACGGGAGTCCCATTTTTACAGATTTAGCAATGGATCCCTCGGGGGCGAAGCCCTAATATGGGGCCCCAAGTCTTAAAAGGGGGTCCCTGGTATAAGAGTTCCATTTTCTAGTTTTACAAAAAGGGGCTTCCGGGGGGTGAAGCCCTATAATTGGGCCCCCTTTTTTAGAGATCTGGTAATGGGACCTTTGAGGGCGAAGCTCTAAAATGGAGACGAAGCCTTTTAATCTAAATACCTGAATAAGCGTGTGAAAAGTATACTTTTGTTTGTGTGTTTGAAATGTCCAGTTTTCCAGAGCAGTTGTTAGTGCGTTTTTGTCTATTTTCAGGGCAGTCGTAGAAAAAATTAGTTTTTGTATCTACGCGCCCCCATATGCAGGCGTAAAATGCCACTTTTACATCCTATAAAGCGAACAAGTTACTAATGGCACTTGTACAAGCCAAATTAGTTTTTTACGCTATTTATCATCAATGCCCAAAGTCATGATTTTCTGACCATTGAAGAAAATCAATATTATATGGACCCAGAATTACCAATAATTTCTGTTTTGAGATCGCCTATTCCATTAAATTAATGTTAATCGTTCACATTTATTGCAACTATTTTTGTAACTTAAGGTCACCATGAAATAATGACATATTTATTGCCTAATTCTTTTAAAAGCATACGATTCGATTAGATCTATTATTTGCAGTTGAATAAAATTGTTAAATCGAATTGTATAATTGGACGAGTTACTTAACAACCAGTTAGCTAAATAGTTTTAATACAAGTTTAATGCAATTACTGCCAATAGAGTTACCAATTAAGTTACCCATTATTGGCAATCATTTTTGTTTCAGAGATTATATTTCTGTACAATTGCAATAGCGTGCTAAATTGAAAATTATTATTGTGTAGACATAGAGGAGATATTAGACTTAATACAATTTGGCAATAAGTTATAAACAATATGTACTAAATTAGAAGTGTATATCTATTATTATCAAACAAAGAAAAACGGCTGGATAAATGGGAAACATTTTGTACGATTTGTATTATGTAATACGTTCTAAAGAACAACAAAAATTATAAAAAGCTTCATGTCAATTCAATATGCTTAGTGAATCGATAGCAGGTTGACAAACGATGGAAAATAAAGATAACTTTAATCAGTAAAATATAAATAAATGCAGCAAAACTATCAAATATGTACTGTACTGATTCGTGGACACCTCTCATACCATATAACACTTGACAAAATGTAAATTTTGTCTATCCTAGCAACTAAAATAGACGGACTTTAAAGTAAAAAACTGCACCCGGTCGGAGTCACAAGTTTCTAGGGGATCCACTAACTTTTCGCTGCAAAGGCTGCGGACATGCGCAATGGAGAAACAAGAATAGGTATTATTATGGCTTCGCACAACCCTCCGCTCGCTTCTCTCGCTACGGGGCGCAACCAAAAGATTAGTCTCTTTTGCCCAAAGTCAAGTCAAGAAAAAAAAATTAGGTATTTTCCCTTCACGCGTGGTTCACTGTGGCTGGCTTCGCTCGCTACAAGGGCGCAACCAACAAAAACTAACCAAAATTAACCTGAATTAAATGAACATAACCTTTAAAAAAACATGTCTTGCCACCGACTGGGATAGAACCCGGGTCGCTGCATCACAAGCACAGTGTTTGGCCACTACACTACTCTACGAGGCCTATTGAAAGGAATTCACTCAAAGACACTATTGGCTATGCTAGAGACAATAATAAAACATATAATTATAGTTTGTTTATAATATCAAAGTCAATACTTTCTATATACTCCTCTTTAATTTTGAGAATTCTCTATTATAATCTTAATTCTATATTAACCCAAATGTTAGTAGTCTTGATTTTCACCGGGTCTTGACTTGCTGATATATATCCTTAGGTAATAAATTTATATATAGTTATTTTTTCCCCAATTTTTAGAATTCTCCATTATAGTCTTAATTCTATATTAACCCATATCACAAATTATTCCTGTTATTGCATTTTAGAAATTTACATTACACGGACATATTTTCGCATAAATATGTAAAATACCGTTTAGGACTTAATAGACTAGAAACGAGTCAAGCATTGGTGATTAGAGACGAATCAGCTATATTTAGGCCCTTAAAATGAATCGTAGTTACCGCTATATAAACTGATAAATGACGTCTTCTCTTATATTAGGTACTCTGATTATATGATATAAAAGAGTTCTACTTGCTTAGTGGTTCATACAGGTCCAAAGCCATCGCTTAGACTACAAGTTTTAAATACAACATCAAAGGTGAACTGAATTAAAGCAAATTTAATAACAAGGAAAATGTCTGGATCTGAAGGGCATATTAACTTTAAGAATACTCCAAGTTGTTGACCTTTTTGACACGAAAACTTAGTGGAATTTCGCATAAGAAACTAGGGTAATTTTTCCAGCGAAAATATTTTCAAATTGCTAAATGACGCCCCTGATAACATATTTTTGATTATGGTGCACATGAATTTCGAACAGACGAGTCACAGAATATGATAATTCATGCAATGGAAAATAAATGCGATATCCACCGAAATGGAGGGTAGGAACATGATAGAGATTTATAGAGAGTATCTTACTCTACGCAGTTTGAAAACAACCAGTGTATGTGAATACATTAAAAAAATTCCTCCTAAATTGAGGCAAGTGTTCCTAAATTTGCCAACGTTACTGGCAAGGCAAGGTACTGACATTTTGAGCCTCAAGAGTCATGGAGGATGGAAGTTCCCAAATGTTACGATAGGATATGTTGAGGAATATCACTGAACACTAAGACGACATCTTGGAGAACCTTCAAATTTAAAAATTGAAATATATGTGAATATGTTTTTGACTGAAGAACGTACAAGAAGAAGCCATCTAGTAGAAAAGGCTTCAAAAAACTGAAAACCAGCTGTTATTAAATCGAAGAGTTGGTTCGATATAATATTACGCATCAATAGAAGCTAATTTGTTATAAATTAAATTTTGATAAAATGTACCATTTACTTAAAAGGAAAACAGCGCAAAAATTACTAATCTACAGAAAACATGACACTTTTGATGCTATCATCCATGCCGCTGAGTAAATTCTTACATCGTCTACTCAGCAGTAAAAAAAGCTTTTCTGAAGCTTAAAAAAACATTTTTGGATAATGATGTAGATGTATAAATGTAATTCCCGTCTGCAAGGCCAATTCCAAATTAAATCAGGCGATGGATTTGCAGTACAAAAAGACAGCGACCACTATTAACGTTAAATCATATTATACAAATAATAGTTGAGGAGTCACGAGATTAGGTAATAAGTGAAAATATTATGATTGACATGACTAGATTGTCTACGCTAATTGAGTACAGGTTAACGCAATGCCATTGAATTCGCTACGCTACGTATCACTTGGGCTTAAGTTTTTGAAATAATACGATTTAATATTAGCAAATGGCATATAGTTATTGTCTGTTAAAAACTGGTAATAATAATTTTATTACAACTTGCTGACGATTTCAAATATGTACTTTCATTTCTTTCGCAAATATATTTATCGGTTTTAAAGATCTTGGACCATTGATAATAACGCACATATTATGAACAAAATGGTGAATTCTAACTTCGGTTTTGCCAAAATAAACGTTTTATTGGGACTCGCAAAACTTTATCATTGGAAAATGATATACGATACTGTATTAGCAGATACCACCATATCATATTATTAAAGTTATAATTTAGTCCAGAAAGCGTATCACAAAAATAAAGAGCAGACATATTATATTATTTAAAGTAGGTATTAATTGAAATAAATATAAGTTGTCATCTTTTTCGACATTCACTCAAGTCGTGTTTCAGCAAATTTTGAGGAACTATCTCAAATTCAAAGACCATATAATTTAAAGTATGAAAAAAATTACAGCATCTATATTTTACTTAGTTTTTACATGAACAACTGCAGTTTATGTGAATGATAGCTACTAGCTTTAGCTTATAAGTTTCAGTCATTTGTTATAAGAACGGTCTATATTCTTAACATGAGCTGTCAATGAAATAGTTTGAAAATTGCTCAGTTGAAGGATATTATAAGTCGAGAATACTATTCAGTGAAAGGGTGAAATTTATACTGATTTAAAGTCATTCAGCAGTCATAACTTTGGATACGATCGCTGGCAAATAATATTATTAATCATAGCAAAAGTGGAGCGCTAAAGACCAATTTGCTTGTGAATTTCGTATGACAGATTGCATGGAAATGAATATTCCAACCGAAAAATTTACTGCAGTATAAATTTACAGATACCATATAACACAAAATAAGAAGACGCTCAGTAGCCATGGTTTGTTTATGATACAATATTTTACTGTGCCTTACAAGAAAATTGCACTCGTCAAAAGTATAAGAATTAGATACTGCCAGCTAAAAAGGTTCCTGCACTTGGGCTCTGATCAAAGGGTGACTGAATTTTGTTATACGGCTGAAATATCTAAACAAATCAAGCGTAAGAAAACACTGAAGTGTGATGTTTAGATTAACATGGTTTAAGAACGACATACTAGTTTTTACTTAGGCGCAACAGCCAGAAGGGTGGATAATAATCTAGGTATATAAACTTCCAGATTAACTAGAACATGCCTAATGGAACATAATTCATAACTTAGAAAACATTACTTATAAGACGAAATAACATACCATTTTGACTTTCAATTCATTCAAGCAAAACCAATTAAGGCGCTAGGAAGTAATTAGCCGTCAAAGTCAACATATAATGTAGGACAAATTTACGTTTAGATTTATCTATAGTTTTAGCAAAATATTCTTTAAATATTGACATTATTTAGATTTATTTGGAAATTATTAGGTAAATTTGATTAGCATATTAACTTGTTCTTAAATTGTTTTACTTTTAAAGAATTTAACCATTGTTTGCCTTATTTCAGAGAATTGCAGGCACATATTTATTTTCAAAAGTTAAATACAAAAAAAAGTTCGACCTAATGGTAATTTGGATTGTATTTGTTATAAATCGGGATTTCGAGTATACGCTGCGCCACCAAAGCAACTTTTTTTTAATTCCTCACTTACCGATTGCTTAGTTTCTAAATGTTTTAATAGTTTTGTTTTAGAGACGACTTTTAAAAGAGGAGCAAATTTATTTTGCTAGGCTTAGAAGAAGTATCATATAGCTCTTATGGTTTCATACTAATAATTAATCAACATGGAAAAAAGGACGCCAGTGGTTTGTATTATGGTCAAACAAAACGTTTTATGAAACCTTGATAAGAAGTTTAATACGTAGGTGGATCACCTTGATCACAATGACATACAATACTTTATGTAATAATACATTCTTAAAAAAAACACAAATGATAATAATGATCATCAATTTCGGATGTATTTAACACAAATTACTATCATTATATTCCTAATAAGAATTGCTTGTGAAATATTTTGAATTGATATTGTGAAGCTACACTCACTAAGATGTGCTGTCTGAGAGCTAAACTCTGTTTCAGAAATGTATACACTAATAAAATAGGGAATTCCGTCCAGTTTGGCTGAATTTCGTGGTCATCCATAGGCGTAGGTAAACTTTTTACCCCAGTAGTCCTTTTGCATAACTAATGAGATTTTATTACTATATAGATTACATTTATGATCCTTTTGAATCCCCGTAGTCCTTTTGCATACCTGTTGAGCCAGGTAATAAAGACCTAGATTATAAATACTTTTTAATGGTGTTTTAAACATGTTAGTATTTGTTGTTACGTCATAGTGTTAACAGCATTATAAGAATATTTATAAAATGGCTACATTCACTCCAACGAAAAGATGTTCTAATAATTCTCCACTATCAGTGAGTGAAAAAGTTTTATTTTAAATAGACGCGATTGCATAAAACACGATTACCCTAGTTTTACTGTACAAGAAATCGTTTAACGATGTTTCCGAATGGCATCAAAAATGTGCAATTCGAAGAAAAGTTCACTCTTTTTATTTTAAAAAAGAATTACCCAACCTAGATAAAATTTTGATGGAGCTTGGCCAAGGACAATATTTCTTTGATAACTAGAAAATTCTTATGGACAACTTTAAAAAATGTGTAATTGTAATTGCTTGGGAAAGCATAACCGAAAAGCATTTTTACTGGAAAGCGATGAATTATTTGTTGGCGACGCAAATACTTAAGAAATATAAAGCAGTACCGCAGGGAGCAAA